>JAODAL010036266.1:0-41913 GCA_025379985.1 Phyllomedusa bahiana
TCCCGGGTTCTCTCCCTGCTCGGCGAATACGCCGATTGGGGGAGATAAAACACATGTCACTTTCTAGCGGCGTATACGCGCTGCTAGCATGACTGTCTATGGGCCGGCGAAGTGCCGGCCCCCCGCTTGCTCCCCCGCTCCCGCCCCCACGGCGTAATTGCGGGGCGAAATTACGCCCCGCAGTTAAGCCGTGTCAACATAGCCTTAGAGTTAGGGTGTACGTTTACGGACTCGCAATGGGAATGTTGTTTCCAACTTACACATCGAGCGGTAATGGCCTCTAGACACCAGGAAACGTGCTACAAGATCTTATCCAGGTGGTATAGGGTGCCCACGATTCCTTCATAAATGGTTTCCAGCAGTTAGACACTTGTTGGCGCTGTGGGAAACATGTGGGAAACCATGGTGCACATTGGTGGGACTGCCGTTAATTCGAGAGTTGGACGTCTGTTGGAGAATTATCAACCTTGATCATGATGTCTCGGTTCCTGACTCTCCAGAGGCCTTTTGCTTTTTATGTTTGATTTCACAGTTTCTAAATATAAAAAATCTATTTTAGACACTTGATTCGGGCCCGCCAAAACGGTGATACCAAAGAGGTGGAAATCTTCTATTCCTCCATCTATTGAAGATTGGTACAATGAAACCCATTTTATAATGTGGAATGGAGATTGGTGGCCCACTCCCCCACTCAACTATTTAGGTTTAATAATTGTGGTTCTACTTGGTTCACGTTCAAGTCTTCCACCTCTTATCCGCTATCCGAGGGGCGGGACCCTTGGGACGGGCGGGTGCCCCTTGCGTTGTATGGGAGTCTGCCTGGATTCTCTCTCATAGCTGGAAGGCCGCCCTCAGGTGCCGGAATCGGTTGCTGCCGTATTTCGGACAAGGCTGTGACCTGTGTGTTTCTACGTGCTTTTATTACTAATATTTTCACCTTATTTGTTGTCTGTTGTGAGCCCCCCCCCCACACTCCTTGTCTCTGTTTGTTTGTTTGTTTGTAGCTACTTTAGGCTTCAGTTGCTTTTTTTAGCAGGAGTTTATTTGAGGTTTGTACACTTATTATGCAGAGTCTAATTTTTTACATTTACAATTTGTATGCCTTATTATTGGTACTGATAAGGCTGAGCTGTCTTATGGACAGTTCAAGTACATTGTGACTTTTTGCATGTAATTGTTTTTAAAAAACTTTGTATGGTTTTTCATATACCTTGTATTGCATGGTCTTTGCTTTATATGCTTTGTTTTACAATTTCTACTTCAATAAACTTCCTCTCGGAATGTAAAAAAAAAGAGAGATCATAGAATATAAGGGGTCAGGAGAGATCATAGAATATATGGGGTCAGGAGAGATCATAGAATATATGGGGTCAGGAGAGATCATAGAATATAAGGGGTCAGGAGAGATTATAGAATATATGGGGTCAGGAGAGATCATAGAATATATGGGGTCAGGAGAGATTATAGAATATATGGGGTCAGGAGAGATCATAGAATATATGGGGTCAGGAGAGATCATAGAATATAAGGGGTTCGGAGAGATCATAGTATATAAGGGGTCAGGAGAGTTTATAGAACATAAGGGGTCAGGAGAGATCATAGAATATATGGGGTCAGGAGAGATCATAGAATATATGGGGTCAGGAGAGATCATAGAATATATGGGGTCAGGAGTGATCACAAAATATTTGGGGTAGGAGAGATCACAGAATATAGAGGTAGGAGGGGATCATAGAATTATGGGGTCAGGAGAGATCATAGAATATATGGGGTCAGGAGAGATCACAGAATATATGGGGTCAGGAGAGATCATAGAATATAAGGGGTCAGGAGAGATCATAGAATATATGGGGTTCAGAGAGATCATAGTATATATGGGGTCAGGAGAGATCATAGAATATATGGGGTCAGGAGAGATCATAGAATATATGGGGTCAGGAGAGATCATAGAATATATGGGGTCAGGAGAGATCATAGAATATAAGGGGTCAGGAGAGATCATAGAATATATGGGGTCAGGAGAGATCATAGAATATAAGGGGTCAGGAGAGATCATAGAATATATGGGGTCAGTCCACAGGAGAGATCATAGAATATATGGGGTCAGGAGATATCATAGAATATAAGGGGTCAGGAGAGATCACAGAATATATGGGGTCAGGAGAGATCACAGAATATATGAGGTCAGGAGAGATCATAGAATATATGGGGTCAGGAGAGATCATAGAATATATGGGGTCAGGAGAGATCAGAGAATATAGGGGGTCAGGAGGATCATAGAATATATTGGGTCAGGAGAGACTCATAATTATGGGGACAGGAGAGATCATAGTATATATGGGGTCAGGGGAGATCACAGAATATATGGGTCGGAGAGATCATTAATATATGGGGTCAGGAAGATCTTGAATATAAGGGTCAGGAGAATCATTGATTATAGAGCCCGGAGAATCACAAAATACATGGGGTTTCAGGAGAGATCATAGAATTATAAGGGGACAGGAGAGATATAGAATATATGGGGTCGGAGAGATCATAGAATATAAGGGACAGGAGAGATCATGGGAATATATGGGGTCAGGAGAGATCATAGAATATAAGGGTCAGGAGAGACCCACGAATATATGAAGTCGGAGAGAATTATAGAATATGGGATCAGGAGAGATCACAGAATATATGGGGTCAGGAGAGATTATAGAATAAATGGGGTCAGGAGAGATATAGAATATATGGGGTCAGGGAGAGTTTATAGAATATAAGGGGTCAGGGAGATCTTTAAAATTTAAAAGGGTCAGGAGTATCACAGAATTATGAGGTCAGAGACATCAAAAAAATTATATGGGTCAGGAGGATCATAGAATATAGGGGGTTTCAAGAGAGATTACAGAATATATGGGGTCAGGAGAGATCATAGAACATAGGGTTCAGGAGGACATCACAGAAATATTTGGGGGTTCAGGAGAATATAGATATATGGGGTCAGGAGAGATCATAGAATAATATATGGGGTCAGAAGAGATCATAGAATACATATAGTCAGTCTCCAAGAGAGATCATAGAACATATGTGGTCAGTCCTCAGTGGAGATCATAGAATATTTGGGGTCAGTCCTCAGTGGAGATCATAGAATATTTAGGGTCAGTCCTCAGTGGAGATCATAGAATATTTAGGGACAGTCCTCAGTGGAGATCATAGAACATTTGGGGTCAGTGCTCAGTGGAGATCATAGGATATTTAGGGTCACTCCTCAGTGGAGATCATAGAACATTTGGGGACAGTCCTCAGTGGAGATCATAGAATATTTAGGGTCACTCCTCAGTGGAGATCATAGAATATTTAGGGTCAGTCATCAGGAGAGATCATTGGGGTAGGGTCAGTTCTCAGGAGAATGAAAGTGTAAGAAATCAGGCGATACCTTTTACAGGTATCTGAGCATATTTGATGGTGAGCTTTCGAGAGTACAAGCTCTCTTCATCAGACCTGATGCTGAAAATGAAAATTCACAGTCTTTTATACACGAGACGGGGTCTTCAAAGGATATTTAAAAACTTTTGAATTAACAGAATCCAATATAAGAAGAGAAGGGCGGGTTATTTATTTATTGACTGCTGTAGATAACCCGCCCTTCTCTTCTTATATTGCATTCCGTTATTTCAAACGTTGTTTAAATATCCTTTGAAGACCCCGTCTCCTGTGTATAAAAGACCGTGAATTTTCATTTTCAGCATCAGGTCTGATGAAGAGAGCTTGTACTCTCGAAAGCTCACCATCAAATATACTCAGAAACCTATACAGTAACCTAGGGCAAAAAAAAGTGAGTTTTTTTGACCAAACAGGTTCATACATGTGGCCCAATGTTTGGTTGCTTTAAAATAAACTGTTCTATATGTGGGTTTGGTTTTCATACCCTTGGGTGACCTTTAGTTGTGTTGTTTTGGGGTTCATGTCAAAAGTGATTCTTTATTCTCCACAACAAGTGATAAACATAAATATTAATGGTATGTTCACACGGTATTGCGACGCGTTTTGTACACGCCCCAAAACGCGGGTGTTTTTGAGTATGTGTTGCCAGCGGTACTAAAGTGCGGGGTGGCGGCCGCATTCACTTCTATTTCATCAAACTCGTAAATGCCGTGAAGAAGTGACATGTCCTACGTCCTACTGTGGGCTGGCTTACATACCTAATGGGGGCCCCCACCATATGGGGGCTTTCCTACCTACCCATTTTGGGATTGCCTATTTAATGACTGTGTTCCTATGTAAACAAACCCTTTTTACCTATGGGAAATTACTTCATAAGGGCCTACTCAAGGCTGCCATCAGGCATCTATTAACCGTTTCGGGGCCCCATACATCCAAATCAAATTTTTGAACATATCAGTGGGCCCCTTTTTGATTAGGGCCCCTGACAGGAGTACTGCCCGTACTGCCCGTACTGCCCTATTGGCACCGCTGGGCCTTCTTACCTAATGGTGGACTTGCTTACCTAATGTGGGCTTAGTTACCTATCTACCTAATGGGAGATCTGCCTATAGCAGGATGTAATAGGCAGTTATGGAGGAGGCTTCCGGCTGCCATGGCAATGATTTGTCGCCCCGCAATAATGTTACGAGAGTTGATCTGGGAAAGGAACAGTGCGCAGCATTTAGAACTTAGATTGGCGCAGTGTCTAAAATGATAAACAGCAGGAATCAAAGCCGGCTCTGATCTCTGCTGTTGTTAGCGGTGGTTGCCTGCTGCCATTAACAGCAGACACCTAAACTCAGGACGTGAGCCCTCTACATACACCCTTCACAACATTTTCACTTAAAGGGGGTTAAAGTCCGAATTGCAACAAACTGTTACAGAAAAAATCCTAAATCCGGATGCCTAAAGTGCACTTAGGAACCAGACAGATGCTTTTTGGGAATATATAGTAAGTTTATTAATGCAAGCTTATTTATCAAGTTAAAAAGACGAACATTTATGGAGTAAAGAGGGACAGGTGGATGGGGGCGAAAAAATGGGGCTGTCCTTGCAAAAGAGGGACACTTGGGAGGTTTGGGTAACAGTCCCTCCATAGGGGGCCAACACATCTTATTTTTCACATAAAGGGGTTATCTCACTCCATTGATTCATCTTATCGCAGTCCTGTTTTCTTGGTTTCACTTTGAATTGAGGGACGTGTTTACTTGGCTTTACTATTCGCAGTGAAGCCAGGTCTGTAGTATAGCAACCCCGCGCTGCAGCCTTTCAGAGAGATCAAACAGGTCTGTAGCTATAGCAACCAGTGCTGGCAGCCTGTCAGGAGGAATCAAACAGGTCTTTAGCTATAGCAACCAGTGCTGGCAGCCTATCAGGAGGGATCAAACAGGTCTGTAGCTATAGCGACCAGCGCTGGCAGCCTATCATGAGGGATCAAACAGGTCTGTAGCTATAGCAACCAGTTCTGGCATCCTATCAGGATAGATTGGCCAGGTCTGTAGCGATAGCAAGGCCGAGACGATGGGTAGGCGGCCGCCTAGTGCGCCACTTCATCCCAGGCAGAAAAGGGGGCGCAAGGAGGCATGGAGTGGGCTGAAGTTTCCATTTGGGGAGCACTTTATGCCTTGTTTGCCTAGGGCACCAGAATACCTTGTCCCAGCCCTGAGCTATAGCAACCAGCTCTAGCAGCCGATCAGGAGAGATTGAACAGGTCTGTAGCTATAGCAACCAGTGCTGGCAGCCTATCAGGAGAGATTGAACAGGTCTGTAGCTTTAGCAAGCAGTGCTGACAGCCTATCAGGAGAGATTGAACAGGTCTGTAGCTATAGCAACCAGTGCTGGCCGCCTATCAGGATATATTGAACAGGTCTGTAGCTATAGCAACCAGTGCTGGCAGCCTATCAGAAGAGATAGAACAGGTCTGTAGCTATAGTGACCTGAGGAGCTGATGCAGCCCATACCAGAGGGGATATCTCAGAATAGGTAGGACACTGTAAATGGACACAGAATGCAAAGTGACTTGTTTTTGCTAGATCTTTAACATAAAAAGCAGCAATCCTTATAGTGAGACAACCCCTTTAAGATTGTAGCACTATAAATAGCACATGTGGAATAGGGGCCCTGTAAGGAAAAAGCCCGCCCCGCCGGCCCACTCGAGGGTCGACGGCCTGACTTGGGGTGTATCGTGACGTTGCGCTGCCCCCTAGGGGTGCACAAGGTCAGGCAGATACTGTTCCACTGTTAACCCCTGTCCACACGGGCACAGGGAGAACCAGGGAGGACGAGAAAACACACTCCTCGTCCAGAATCCTGAACGGCTGCCACCAGTTTCTAGTTTAGTTATAAGACCGGTCCGTGACCGACTTATAACAAGGCCGAAACCAGCCTTGGGGTAGCTATATATTATAGACCGAGTACTAGGCGTGTGAGGTCGATGATCAAGACAGACTAACTCAGATTAAAGTTTATAGATTTCATTAGCCTTGGAGGGCACACTAGACAGGTTGAAATGGAAAGTAGCCTCAAAGGGGCTATTCTGTCCTTGTGGGGGTTCAAATTATCTTAAAAATAATAAAAGGTGCACCGAGAAAACAAATCACAACATGCCTCGCTGCTATGAAAGTGCTTTCTGATTTTTTTCACAAAATGGTGTTCTTTTATACCCTTTTGCAAATTAGTAGATAAGTAGCATCACATGTAGTTGGCTGTGAGGGTCTATTGGCACGTCCTTATCTATAGACCACTCCTCACAGCTTCAGGAATGTCTAAACACAGGGTGTAACTTCTGACTAGGTGCCATCTTTGATTACACGACGATCTATACAAACTACTACAGGCGGCCATTTTGTTTAACACATTAATAACAAAAGATATACCTACAGCTTTTACATGCTGTATTATATAGGTATGTGCCTATTATATATGTATATATATGTATATGTGAGGTATATAATAACTAATACATTAAAATAGTGGAACAAAGGATCACACATATATAACCTTTGTTCCCATCCACAACAGTCCCCCCTTGAGACTTTGTTCTCATCTTTTAATCTTTCCCTATCCTCTTTCCCTATTTCTCTTTCCCTATTCTGTCTTTTTACGGAAGTACCTCGCCCTGACAAGGGCGGCCCCGTAATCCCTGATATGCCCTAGCTCACCCTACACTTCTATGGTCTAATTCTTTGATGAGACATGCGGTTGCAGAGGGGAGTAGATGACTTTCCGGAGCACTTCTGACGTCAATGGTCTCTCATGGAATAGTGTCTTAATGTCCACATCATCATAGGTGTCAGGCTTTGGACAGCTGAAGCGTGTGGTAGTGCTGCTGTCATCATAGAGGCCAGGCCGTGGACAACTGTTCATCATGATGGGAGTAGCCTGGTCCACAGATTTCACAAATAGTTTCCTCAAACAAGGGAGAATACAACAAACAATTAGAGCAAGTATTAGCAACACAATCAATATGGCAATACCTATCTGGGCAAGCATTCCCTGCCAACCCTTAAACCATGAAGTGAACCACTGTTCCCAGGGTTGATCTATGCCTGAGTTACGCTTTAATTCTTCTGAGAGATAATCTAGCTTTCTGATGGCCACAGTGACCTTCCCCTTCGGCCCTGTATTATCTGCGATAAAAGTACAGCAGGTTTAATTGCCTGGTTAGACAGTGATATCGATAGCAGAGATTCAAACCCAGCGGCCACCTGGTCCCTTGCCTTAAACTTATCAGGGACCCCCCTTTGGTCTCCTATAGCATCGATATACACATGGGGGTTGAAGCTGCCCTTTGTGGAGGCTTTTCTTCTCCTCCTGGCTCTCACTGTGTCACTATCTTCTGACCCCTAGCTCAATATATGGACTCCCAGGACATATATGCCTCCATCAGTCTCCTGAGGGTCTTCAATAGCTAGCGTTAGGGGCATGCTTTCTCCTGGTACTCCCTGTTCTCGACAGGTTCCAGTCTTTATCAACCTCATCCTAGTGAGTAGGGGTTTCCCCTGTTTCTTCCCTCTTTAAGGCAATCTGTGGTCTATACCCCCTAGTCTTCCCCTGTGTTCCAACCCACAGCACCCCAGTAATAGCAAGAGTGTCCCCAGTACTCCTCCGTCACACACAAATATATGCATGGGTTCTGACCAAGAGTTAAAGCTACATAACTACTTAACATCAGTAAACGCAGCATCTGCCTCATCTCCGGGGGCTGGAGCGATCTTGCAGTGTGAAGCGTGGATCCAGTTGGGCTTTCCTGCCACCTTGACAGATGTGGTCGTGGTCAGCAGGACTTGGTACGGCCCCTCAAACCTCGGCTCTAGGGTTTTACACACAAACTTCTTCACGTAGACCCAGTCTCCAGGCTGTAGCTTATGGGCAGCAACGTCTAAGTCTGGATCTGGAATGGAAAACTCTATGCATTAGCGACAACTCTTTAACCACTGCAGTCACATAAGAGGTCATAGCATCATTTTGTAGCTACAACTACTGAGGGAAATATGCACCTAACATTGGGGCGCTGCCTAACAGGATCTCATAGGGCGAGAGAGCTAACTATCCCCGGGGCGTGTGCCTGACTCTAACCAAGCTATGGGCAGACTGTCTGGCCAGGGCATGACGGTTTTTCTTGCCACTTTAAGCGTCCGTGCTTTCAGAGTCCCGTTCCATGTCCCCATTGCACTACAGCTGGGTATAGCGCCCGTGGCAAGCAGGGTCGCCTCCCTACTCCATATAGCCCGTCTTCTTCGTTCTTCTTGGCTCCCTTCTTTTTCCAGCTTTCCTTTTCTTCCAGTGGAGCTTGTTCCTGCATCTTGGCCAGCAGTATCCATGCAGGTTGGGTGCACATTTCCTCCTGCACCACTGACAGCTGACTTGCTTCCCCTTTCTCACCTCCTGTGGCCTGTTTGACTGCTTGGTCAGCCAAGTGGTTTCGTCTTCTGTATTCAGCTTCCCATGTGCCTTGGTTTTCAGTATAGCCACTGTCCGTGGCAGCAGCAGTGCATCCATCAGGACCTGAATAGCTTGTCCATGTTTCACTGGGGTTCCCGCAGCCGGGAGAAATCCTTGTGCTTTCCAAATAGGTCCAAAGTTATGGGCGACCCCGAAAGCGTATCTTGAGTCCGTACATATGTTGGCCATTTTGCCCTCTGCCAAACGTCATGCTGCCGTCTTCTTGGGCTGACTTATGCAATGGCAGACTTCTTGCTCCCAACACTGCGTGTGATGTGCTCACGGCATATCCCGTGTGAAATCGTCCTGCACTGTCTGCAAATCTGGATCCATCCACAAAAAGAACCATATCCGGGTTCAAATGAAAGGTCAACATCTTCATCATTTCTAAGCAATCATGGCTTTCTTCATGTGCACCGGATTCTTCTGATTCCTCTTCATCCTCATTCCCCCCTTGAGGAAGGGGAAGTAAGGTGGCTGGATGAAGAACACAACAGCGCAGAAGAGTGACGTTATCCGGCAGGAGGAGAGAACACTGAAGCCTGAGACGCTGTGCTGATGAGAGATGTTGCGGTTGCGAATGGCTTAGATGTCACGTGGAGCCAGAAGGATGAGGGAGTGTCCGACTATGATATCCGCTGTTTTATCCAGCAGCACTTGGGCTGCAACTACAGCTTGTAAACTGGAAGGTCCTCCCCCTGCAGCTGGGTCCAGCCTTGCAGAGTAGTATCCAACTGGTCTGTTTCATCCTGCATGGGCCTGCGCTAGAACTCCCAGGGCATGTCCTTCCCTTTCCGATACAAAGAGCTTGAAGGTCTTCTGGTAGGCCGGCAGGCCTAGTGCAGGGGCACTGGCAATAGCTTTCTTCAGCTTCTGGAAGGACTCTAAGCATCTTCATGAAGGTGGAAGGGAGTTGTCTTCACTGCCTCATACCAGAATTTGCACAAGAGTGGATATCTCTGTCCTATGGATGTTGGGCTTCAGGTATAGGACAGACATCAGGAGCAGGGTCGAGTAGTTGGGCTTGTGGTGTCCTCCTCTTCTTGTTTTGCGGGGGGGGGGGAGCCGTGTCCTGCTCTGTTGCAGTTCAAGCAAGTAAGCAGTGGTCTTGGCTTGTAGGCTCCAGGGTCCTCATACATCGGCCACCATCACAGGAGCAGACCTTGATCCTACATATCCCACAGGCAGATTGTTCTCAATGCCTTTTGCAACTAGAAGCACCACATCTCTTGGTAGAGTCTTGTACTCAGGCCGAACCATCTTCAGCTGCTTCTTGATGGGTTCCAGCAGGCCATCCACAAAGACACTGGTCAGCAACCTAGCATGTGGCTTCTCAAACGGAGGAGAATCCCAGATCAGAGAACATCTGAGACATCCGTGCACGGTATTCCTCCTAATCTTGGTTGAGGTCATTCAGCGTCAGCTATTCACAACATTGCACTCTGGAGGCAGCAGTGATCTCATCCATATCTGACGGCTTGATGAAGGATTCGGCCACAATGGGCCCGTCTGAATCCCCTGCTTTAACCTCTTACAAGGACCATAAATCTTTCTAAGTGTCTGTGTAGTTCTTCAGATCTGAACTATCTTCCTGTAATAGGGCATAGGTTGTTTCTCAGGGTCCGGCAATTCACCCGTTAAAACAGAGGCTTGACTCGTGGGAATGTAACATAATATGTTCGGGCCTTCGCACCCCCCTCCCTTGCAGTGAGGACGGTGAGATAAGGGGGTCTGCCGTAGTCAATTCCTGAGCCCTCTCCACTGGTCAGCTGACTACTCCTCCAGTGCGATTCCCGGGTTGTGCTATGCAGTGGCTCAGCTGGTGTGCCCCCCGAAGCAGCAAGCCAACTATTTGCCCTGACTTGTCGTATGAGCTCAGCTGCTCGTTCTTCCTCCTCCCTTGTCATCCTCATGCTGTTAGAGCCTGCTCCCACTGTATCGTCTTCTCTCAGTACCATAAGGTTCTCCACTGTAGGGCTGGCTTGGCCTGGTCGCCAATATCTCCAGTATCTGCTTCCATAATTGGACATACAGTGCTATGTGCCACCATCTTGGTCCAGGAAGTGATGACCCTGGAAAGGGGCGGGCATTACCCCAGGAAGAAGAGGATGTGACATCCTGATGGGAACAGTAGGCAGGGCTGGAGTAGGGAGTGACATGGAAGGGGTGGGCAGTGGCACTAAAGATTCAGGTAGTCTGGGTGTACTGGGCAGGGCTAGCGCAGTAGGTGTGGTTACAGGGGGCAGGGTGACTTGTGACACAGGTGGGCTGTTTCTGGGGCGTGGTTCCCTATTGTTGCAGCAGTTTTGTTTACACCCCTGACTTTGCTCTCCACCCCCAAGACAAGTCCCTCTGCCATTACAGGGTGTCGGAACAGTATTCACACTTTCCTTTGTTTCAGAAACTTCTCCTGGGAGATGATACACATAGGCAGCTGCACCCCCAGAGCCCCACCCTTCTCTGTGAATCCATATAGTTACACTGTACCAGGATTCAGCCATCAACAACATTCCAAAATCCTTCAATCTACCTTCTTTCTGTATCAACCCTCAGACATTTCCATAACTTTATCACAAATGCTTTCTGAGGTCATAAATCACACTTCAGCTACTTGCAAATTCTTCAGACTACTTCATTTACTACTTCCTATCAACAATGAGACTCTTATCTAACATTCTTAATTCCCTCTAAAACCAGCAGATGGCGCTGTGCACTAAACTCACATACCAAACTTCTTTGTTTCTTTGTTTCTACAATCACATGCTTACATTTACAGACGACAGACTCGACAGACTAGTATCGAATGTTTAGAAACCGATGTCATGCACGCTGTCTCAGCCTTCCTCTACACCAAGGAAAGCCTGAATTCATGATTCCACCATCAAATGAATTCTCAATTTAATCACAAGATGCTTTTTTTTTTCTCCAAGCCAGCTGACCAGTCCACCGCAGGGACAGATCTCCCCTGTTACTCCCAGGGGAGATTCTCATAAACCACAGAGCTGGGCCTCTCGGCTTTTATGCTCTGTTCTCAGCTGCCTTAACACCTTGCGTCCCAGCTCTGCTTTCAATCAGTTCCAAATCATTCAATACACATAAAACAGAAAATAGCCCACAAGGAGATAATTTGACAGCTCATAGGTTCAATAGCATGGGCCGACTCGTTGCCTGTCAGCGTGACCTAACAACTAACCGAATGAAACATAGTACAGCACCCACTAGACAAACGGATCTGCCCGGATAAGCAAAGTATGAACTCTACTTACCCGGACAGATATTCAGAAGAGTGATGGCGCCTTTATCTCTCATCTGCGTCTGCCAGTAGAAGCTGCACCAGTTCAGTTTTCGGTTAATAAATCAGATCCAAGCCCATGCCCCACGTTACAAGGCGACATCTGAAATGGAAAGTAGCCTCAAAGGGGCTATTCTGTCCTTGTGGGGGTTCAAATTATCTTAAAAATTATAAAAGGTGCACCGAGAAAACAAATCACAACATGCCTCGCTGCTATGAAAGTGCTTTCTGATTTTATTCACAAAATGGTGTTTTTTTATACCCTTTTGCAAATTAGTAGATAAGAGGCATCACATGTAGCTGGCTGTGAGGGTCTATTGGCACGTCCTTATCTATAGACCACTCCTCACAGCTTCAGGAATGTCTAAACACAGGGTGTAACTTCTGACTAGGCGCCATCTTTGATTACACGACGATCTATACAAACTACTACAGGCAGCCATTTTGTTTAACACATTAATGACAAAAGATATACCTACAGCTTTTACATGCTGTACTAGATAGGTATGTGCCTATTATATATATGTATATATATGTATATGTGAGGTATATAATAACTAATACATTAAAATAGAGGAACAAAGGATCACACATATAAAACCTTTGTTCCCATCCACAACAAGGTAATACGTACAAAAGGATAATAATATACAGGTAAGAGTCAGAGATGCAAATATAAGTAAGGTTACAGACAAAGGCAGTTAAAATGTGTCCAATTACCTTTTTGGTTTGCTCGGCCCACATGGGGGGCTTATGTGGCCTGGCTTCTGCATGTGGATGCTCCTGGAAATGCTCTTAGTTACCCCCCTCCATGGATCAACAGTTGAGCACACCTGGGCCCCTGCTTATATCTGTGAGGGGACAGCCCACGTGGCAGCTCCCTACACGCCCCCACACCCTTGGGACGGTCTATGAACTCCTCCCACTCTGGTCATGCAGTTTCTGATAGAAACACAAAAATGGACCATAACGCAGCAGGGCATTGGCACAGAACCGAGCCGGTGCCACCATCAGAACCGGTTGGACCTGCACTATGCCCGGGTATCAGACACCCTTCTCCTATGGACTCCCTAGGTCCAGTTCTGGATTTCTCGGTCCCCATGTGCCCCAGAAACCCGGGAGTGGTGGCTATGTGTGCGGGGAGTTCCATATTTTAAGATATGAACTCGCCATGGACCAGTTATGAACAGATCGCCTATGAATCTATATGAAATATCGGAGAAGTGGGGGCTGGGCTGGATTGATATAAGTCTTTGTTCTTGGGGTTGGAGGCAGCATATGTCTTGGGGCTAATTAATGGGGATGAGGCTTCTTTTCAGGTGTCCACATCTCCAGCTGTGCCAACTTCCTATGGAGAGCATTTACACTGGGTCTTGGCTGTGCTGATTAACGTTTAAATTGAGCTTTCCTGGGGGCTCTGTGAGATCTGACTAGATGAAGTTGGAGAGAGAGGACTGTCATTTTTGAGTCAATTTTCCTCACAGGCCCTATTACAGATCTTTGGGGCCCAGGAGCTTCAGTTTACAGCTTTGGGAGTCAACCTCGCAGAGTCAGTGCTCAGGATTTGTAGACTTATTGTACACGAGGATACAGGGAGGTTACGACTTTGTACGATATTCGAATATGTTGCCAAGAGCTGTCACAGATGAAGCAGCCCTGATGTTGTGCAGTTTAGGGAACGTAGTGCAGAGGGGGAGCAGGGAAGGGACACACATGTGAGCACATCTGCAGAGCTGTATCTGGAGATAAGCTGCGGTGTCCACAGGTGATATCTTCTCATGGCAGAGCAGCAATCCCTCTGAGGAGAGATCATACAGGAACTGGTGCTGCGCCCAAGAACAACACAAGAAAGGCTTCTTCTCTGCTCCCCTCCCTGCAGCTCGGGAAGAAACATGGAGCCTGGAATGAGGAGCCTCCTCTCAGACAACAGCAGATACGTCGAGTCCTTCCGCCTTTTCCTGAAGAATTCCACCGAGCACCAGTGCATACAGCAGTTCATAGAGGCCAGGCTGCCGAGCGTTGTATCCAGGTAACTCACTTTATATTATAATGTATACAGTAACGATAAGAAGTATTCAAATTCCAGAGCATGAGATGTGTCCTATTATACTGTTTGCTCCTATGGGGGTGAACAGGGGTGTAGCTATAGGAAGTGCAGAGATAGCAGTCGCTACTAGTCCCTGGGGCTTGAGGGGGCCCAAAGGACCTTCTGCCAGATAAGAAGACACTAGGATTCTATGGCCATGGGAGGTGAGGGCCCTATCATAGATTTTGCAGCCTTAACCCCTTAGCGACCGCCCGGCGTCTTTTGACGTCGCTGCAGACATCGGGGTTTGCTGCTCCCGGCGCCACAGCAGCGCTGAGAACAGAGTTGTACTACACAGCCCTGTTCCCAGTGCAGCCTCTGCAAGTGCCGGGGAGCGAGGGAAACCTCCTCTCTTTACCCTTTGATTGCAATGGTTAGTGATCGCAGCGTAATCAAAAGGCTTTCCCCTGCTCTGTCGGGTGAGCGGGATTCCGGTGACCCGACAGAGCCCGGGGAACAGCTGTACAGTCAGCCCTGGGGACCTACGGTAGAGGTAGCTCCAGGGCTGTCTGTATAGGAAGCCAGCAATCAGGGCACAGTGGGGCAGATTTATCAAAAGTGTCTTACTTTTAGACAGTGTCAACTTAGACTAGACAGTCTTAAAATGTGTCAAATTTATAATAGTGTTGAAAAATCTGGCGTAGGTTAGAACTGTCTAGTCTCAGTTTGTACCATCTTTAAGTTGGCTTACATTTACGCCAGAATTTGGTCGCACATTCTGGTGCAGTTTTGGTCACATTTAAGCCATGCCCACTTTCAGCAAAACCACGCCCCTTTGTTGGAGGCGGCGCAGAAGTGCCTGAAACTGTGTAACACACATAGTAAATGTGGCGAAAAGCTTTTTTTGAGCGCAAATTGAGCCAGAATTCTGCCGCAACTGACTTGATAAATCTGCACCAGTGTGTGCTTCCCTGACTGCTGCCTGTGTCACACTGAAACAGATTATAATGTATTAGCATATATAAATATGATAATACATTACTAAGTGTTAAAGAGAAATGTAAAAAACAAAAAAGTGTATAAAAATAAAATAAAGTAAATAATAAAAGATAATTGTGCATACATTACTCACACAAAAAAAACCCTACACATATTAGTTATCCACACGACCATAATAACCTGTAGAATTAATCTAACAAGTTATTAAGTGTGAAATGAGAATGGTGTAAAAAGGAAAAAAAAATTAAAAAAACAATTGAAAAAAAATTAAAAATAAATTCTGCAACTTAAAGGGAATATATCGCTTCATCAGTTCGGCTGTTTTCTTGAAGCTTGACTCTCTCATTTCCTGAAATCCAGGGGCATTTATTCCCCTCCCAGCTGGGTGTTTCTTAACTGCTTGCTTCCAAGTCAGTGTGTCCACCCCCCCCCCCCTCCATCTGTCTGAGTCCACATGAAACTGTCCTCTCCCTATGCAGTCTTATTTTGTAAGAGCTGTTTACATACCACAGGCCTGCATTCAGTCTAGACAGTATTCTATGAACTCAGAGCACTGATCTCTTCTCCTCTCACAGCTGGAGGTTTGTTACAGTTGAATCCAGTCTTCTGTGAACTCATCCAGGCACTGATGCCCAATTCTGCTGTTTTCTGATTGTAGAAGCAGCTTCAGTGTCAATGAGGAGCTGCTTGCTGTATAGAGTGAAATTGTTGCCGGCCCCTTACTCGCGGGAGCATTAGGCACCAAGGCACAATTCTCCTGTTTTCTGATTGTAGAAGCAGCTGCAGTGTCACTGAGGACCTGGTGGCTGTATAAAGTGAAATTGTTGCCGGCCCCTTATTCTGAGTGAGAGAGGCAGGAATGCTCGCTCCCGTGAATACGACCGGGGGCCGAACAGAATGTAAATTAGTAGAGCCGTCAGCCAATGAAATGTAAGGAGGTGGAATCCAGCCGGCACTGGGGAACAATGTTTACAGAAAACGAAGATAAGGAGACAGTGAAAACAAGACAGCTTTGCTAATGACATCCAATTGCAAAGTTGCTTGTTTTCACTGTCCCCTTATTCTGAAGACCATTTAATGAAATGATACAACCTCTTTAAACTATTCCTCCATAAAGTACAACTCGTCTCAAATAAAACAAGGCCTTATACAACTGCGTCATTGAAAAAATAAAGTTACAACTGTTGAAACGCAAGGAGGCAAAAACTAAAAAAATGTTCTGCTCATTAAGTACTTTTCAGGCGTTCAGCTTAAGGGTTTAAAGGGATTTTCCAAGACCTTCTCCCTCCCCACCATCTACCACTGTGCTTAAATAGAAAACTACCCTATACTTACCTCTCCCATCACCACCGATCCAGCACAGCCAGAGCTTCAGTGTCGTCGTCCCCATCCCCTCACTGGTGACATCACGTTCATGGATCACATGATGCTGCATCCAATCACTGGCCTCTGTAGTCACATGATGCACATGATGCTGCATCCAATCACTGGCCTCTGTAGTCACATGATGCACATGCGGTGATCCATGAATGTGATGTCATCAGTGAAGGACCATGATGGTGGTGGTGGGGACACTAGAGCTCTGGCAGCGCTGGAATGGTGGTGATGGACTAGACCAGGCTTCTAGGGCTAAAGCTTACCATGGTTAATTCTACTGACCAGCAGGGGCCTTGGGGGGGGAATATTGCTGATTGGTAGGGGTTTGGGGGTTAATTCTGCTGATTGGCAGGGGTCCTGGCTGCTCCATTAGGGCATAGTTATGATTAGTGACTGTTAAGTCTAAGGTTGAGTGAAGCACATCTCCTGTCATCAATAGACTGTGGCTCCCCCATGTTTTACACTGCAGCGCTGTCTGTTCACATTGGCTGCTGTGCATTAATCTCTACTCAGCAAGAAGTCATTGCAGAGAGGAAAGAAGGGTAACACACTAAATTCAAATACCAGTGAAAAGTGGACAACCCTTTTAAACAGTTCTCTAGTGTAAGGATCCTGCATACAGTCCCCAACATCTCTGCTTTCCGGACCACTTGGAACATGACCTGTAGGAAGATAAGTTTACATTATACATGTACATTGTATTATATTGTGTCTACAGTGTATCTTGAAAAAAAACTTTGAGATTCTTAGTTCACATGTTTTGATCAAAATATGCTTAAACCACCCCCGGCTACCAACGGGATCTCAAGGCGGGTGGTCCTACTCTATTTTTACCTCCCACTTGAGTCAACAGACTTCTCATTGGGTCAGTCCTCCATAATCCATAGAGAAAAATAAAAATTGCACCAACCTTACAAGCATACTGCACTGATATAACAGCCTGTGGAGGTGGGCGGGGTGCAAGAGACCAAAATGGAGGCATCCCTTCCTCCCTATATAGATTAAAAGCAATATATGCCAAATACAACGTATAGTTCTGCACAAATTTTTTTTTCTGAAAAACACAATGTGAACCTGGGTGCCACTGGCATGGTAGCGGCATATATATATATATATATATATATATATATATATATATATATATATATATATATATATATATACACGCATTCCAAAACCAGTGGCACCCCAACTGCTAAAAGGGCTAACAAACAATACATGGAAACCTCTAAAGAAGCATTTATGCTATCTATAATACATGAAAAAAACTTTGAGATTCTTAGTTCACATGTTTTGATCAAAAAATGCTTAAGCCACCCCCGGCTTACAACGGGATCTCAATGCACTAACCTTACAAGCATACTGCATTTGGCATATATTGCTTTTAAACTATATAGGGAGGAATGGATGCCTCCATTTTGGTCTCTTGCACCCCGCTCACCTCCACAGGTTGTTATATTAGTGCAGTATGCTTGTAAGGTTGGTGCATTTTTTATTTTTCTCTCTGGATTATGGAGGTCGGTTGACCCAATGAGAAGTCTGAATTTGGCTCTATTGAGAGGTAAAAATAGAGTAGGACCACCCGCCTTGAGATCGCGTTGTAAGCCGGAGGTGGCATAAGCATTTTTTTTTTTCAATAATAGATTTTTATTAAAGCATTTTCCCAAAAATTTTTTAACATTACAAAACAAAGAAGAACATTTGCAAATGGGTGCAAAGGAAGTACAGTCTAAAAATGAAAACATTTGAGGTGTACATCAAAAAAGGGAGTAAGACATAAACCTTCAAAAGCAAAAGACTTATGACCGGACTAGTATGGTCCTACACTAACAGGAAATGTAGACAATGCAATAGTAGAGACTCGGACACCAGGTCCCAATGAGTCAGTAATGCCCTGTTCATATAGGCGAATAACAAAAAGACAAACAAAAAAAAGGGTAAGCAAGAAAGGGAAGGGGGAAGGGTATGCAGGTAGCCGGGTGCACAGGCAACACAGGAGAGAATCCTATTGAGGAAGAATAAACAAAGGCGTCAAACACCAAGGGTCTAAGCACGTGTAGGGTACTAACAACCTCCTAAGCCCTGAAATTCCGGACTGGCTTAGTAAATAAGCCAAGGAGCCCATGTCCGAGAGACTTGTATTGCATCCTCGGGGGTATGTGCAATCAATTCCTCCATATGATAAGTAGCTGCGACCTCGCTCACCCATTCCATTATGGAAGGAGGGACGGTTTGCCTCCAGTGGCGCGGATCACCGTCTTCGCAGCTTGTAGGAGGTGTCTTGTCAAAGACTTCTTGTAGGAGGACTGTGAGTGGCCAAACATAAACAGGAGAGTGGCCTCTGGGGAGTCTGGAATAAGTATTCCAGTACAGTCCCTGATAGCCCGGAGGACCGTCTCCCAGAAGCCCCGCAGATCCTGACAACCCCACCAAATATGACTCATAGTACCGATGTCCCGAAGGCACCTCCAGCACGTATCAGGCACGCTCGGGTACCATTTGTGAAGTAAGGCCGGTACCCTATACCATCTGGAGAGCACCTTAAAACTCGTCTCTTGGGCCCACAAGCTATTACAGCCTTGTGAGTAAGAAAAAACACTTCCTCCATTGCTCAGCAAGAAAGTTTTCTGGAGTTCCTTTTCCCACGCTGCGCAGTAATGAGGGAGTGTTTGAAAACCAGGCAGTAAAAGCCATTGGTAAAGCAGGGAAATCAGATGTTGCGGCAGCGCAGAAGCGACACACAGCATCTCAAAGGGAGTAAGGGGTCTGCATATATCTTGTTTCGAAATAGTGGAATTAAAGAAGTGCCGGAGTTGCAAATATTCAAAATGATTGCTACGAGATGCTAAGTGGCCTTGTAATATATCCTCCAATGGAAGTAAGGAATCCCTTCTGTGGATGTGCACAGCCAAAATGGGATGAGACCTAGAACTCCCCTGGAAAGAGCTACTAGAGCGACCTGGGGGGACGGAGGGGTTATCTGAGATGGGTAATAGAGGGCCGTTCAGGTCCAGCAGGGACTCTGAAGGTTTGGATTTCTGCAAGATAGTGAATGTGTGCATGGCACTGAAGGATAAGGTTAAGGGATCGGTTTGAGGGAGACTGAGGGACCAAGGGAGGGAAATCATGGACTTCGGGCAAAGGGCCTGCGCAATAAGGACCCACAGCTTGGCCCGAGGGCTATGTATCAAATCCAGAAATCTCGCATTAGCAGCTGCCAAATAGTAAAGCTTACAATCGGGCAGACCTATTCCACCTTCCTGTTTAGGCCGGGAGAGCAGCTCCCCTCTAATTCTCGGACGGCGAGAATGCCATATAAATTCTGAGATGCACTGCTTGAGCCGGGCCCAAAAGGAAGAGGGTAGGATGATCGGGATAGTCTGGAATAGATATAATAAGCTTTGGAAGAATCTTCATCTTAATGACATTCATTCTCCCAAACCACGAGAAGTCCTTCCGATTCCAGCCCCCCAACAATCGGACAATTTGGGCAAGTAAGCGCGAAAAATTGGAGGCATATAGCTGAGATAAATCCGCAGGAATTTTGGTTCCCAGGTAAGAGATTTCCTTCCCAGGCCATGAAAAGGGGAAGCTTGATTTGATGTTTGCGACAAGGCTAGGGGGAAGGGAAATATTCAAGGCTTCAGATTTGGAGAAGTTAATTTTATAGTTGGACCATGAGCTAAAACGGGCCAGTTCCGCCATCAGGGAGGGGAGAGATATAAAGGGGTCCGTCAGGTAAATCAGCAAGTCATCAGCAAAAGCCGAACACTTGAACTCCTGCGTGCCAATCCGTATTCCCCTAATGTCCGGATTGGTCCGAATAGCGGCCATCAAATGTTCCATGATCAAGACATATAACAATGGGGACAGGGGGCATCCCTGCCTAGTGCCATTGCGAATATCAAAGGCGGCAGACAAGGCGCCATTAATCTTCACCCTAGCCAAAGGATTTTGATATAGTGCTAGAATCCTGGAAGTGAAAAGGGGTCCTAAGCCTATGTGACGGATAGTGTCCAACAGGGAGTCCCAAGAGATCCTGTCAAATGCTTTTTCAGCATCCAATGACAGGATCATCAAGGGCTCCCCCTTCAACTGAGCGAAGTGGATGATGTCCAGAGTCTTTAGGGTGTTATCCCTCGCCTCCCTACCCGGGACGAAGCCCACCTGATCCGGATGAATCAGAGCAGGCAAGTGGGGGCCAAGACGATTGGCAAGGAGCTTAGCATAGATTTTAAGATCTACATTGAGGAGAGAAATAGGCCTATAGCTCCCACACGCCTGCGGGTCTTTCCCCGCTTTGGGTAAGACTGTAATATGAGCAAGGGAGGATCCTGCAGGGAAGGGAGAGGAAGAGGAAACAGTGTTGAATGCCTTTAGAAGAATAGGGGATAAAGCTGGGAGCAAAGTTTTAAAAAATTTACTGGTGAGACCGTCTGGGCCGGGGCTCTTCCCCCCAGGGAGTTCTTTGACAACAGCGTCCAATTCCTCTCCCGAGAACGGCTCCTCAAGAAGTTGTACCTCCTCGGCCGAAAGAGCGGAAAATGGAGAGGGAGGCTTCACGTTCAAAGGAGAGGAAGGAGGCGGGCCCGCAGGGAGGTTGTATAAATTAGAGTAGTAGGAGTGGAATTCCTTGGCGATCAGATCAGTGGTATAGGCCAGATTCCCCATGCTAGTTTTAATACTTGGGATAAAGGATTGTGCAATTCTATCCCTAGTAGCTCGCGCTAAAAGGTGACCACTCTTGTTTCCGAACTCATAAAACCTACTACGGCAGACCTGTAGGAGTTTACCCCAGGAGGCCTCAAAAAGTCTACGAACCTCCAGTCTGGCCATGAGAAGATCCTGTAGCACACCCCCAGACAGGGCTTGTTTATGCAAGAGTTCCAGCGATGTTACCCTTTGTAAAGCCTTTGCGATGGCGGCCGAACGTGCTTTCTTGAGGCGACTACCATGTTTAATGAGCACACCTCGCAAAACACATTTCAGGGCTTCCCATTTAAATATTGGGGATGTGTGATCTCTCGCATGGTCAGAAACAAAGTGCTCAGCAGTTTCCCGAAGCTCAGCGAGGCAAACGGAGTCCAACAATAGAGTTTCATTAAGCCTCCAAGATCTAGCCTGAACGGAGAGAAATGGGAGACGAAGGGTAACATAGACTGGCGCATGGTCTGACCAGAGCACGTTCCCTATAGTGGAAGAGCACAGCCAGGGGAGGGCACCATGTTGAAGAAGTATATAGTCGATACGACTATACGTATTGTGGGGAGAGGAATAGAAGCTGTAATCCCTATCTGAGGGATGTTGAAGCCGCCAACCGTCCAAGAGCTGAAATTGAAACAGGGCTTTCTTAACTTTCTTGATAGCCGAGTACGAGACAGTGGAACGCCCGGTGGAGTTATCCATAGTCGGGTCAAGAGTGAGGTTAAAGTCCCCACAAAAGAGGACTGTTCCCTGAGCATGGGAGTTCAGTTTATCTAGTACCTCTAACATAAAAGCCGTTTGCCCGTGATTAGGAGCATATACATTTACAACTGTGAAAACATGGCCAGCGATGTTTAAAATCAGGATCAGGTATCTGGCTTCAACATCAGGAATACAACCAATCACGGAGTGAGAAAGGGACTTATGGACAGCGATCGCAACCCCCCGTGACTTAGAGTAGGGGCAATTGGCAAAATGCCAATGGGGGAAATATCTGTCTTTAATTATAGGGGCATGATCTACTTTAAAGTGTGTCTCCTGAAAACACACAACCTGGACCTTTTGACGGTGGAAATGGTAGAGGATTTGCGCCCGCTTCTGAGGTATGTTCAGACCCTTGGCATTAAAAGACGCTACTTTAAGGTCCCCCATTCAAACGGCGAGGGGGCAAGAGAATGCCTTGTGCCCATCTCATGCGCCCGGCTACAACAGGGACAGGGAAGCAGATGAGGAAGGGAGCAGAAAAAGAAAGATACAACAAAGAACAGCAGGGGAAAAGAAAAAAGTGTTATGCCCCTGCAAAATCTACTATAAGAACTCCTAAACATATAGGAAAGCCCAAGAGCCAGACATCGGCCGCAAGGGATTCCTAGCCCTACTTGGGGGAAAAGGAAAACAGGCATAAGGAGAAGTAACTCCCGGACAATGTTGACCGGTATATATGCATGAGCATCCTAAATATTAACTGAATGAGACACAGAAATTCGTCAGAAATAAACATAATATTAACATTAATAGTGTCCCATGGGGAAAACAATCACATGTATGCAATGAGCCTCGGGCATGAGAACTAAGGGGGATTAACAGGTGCAGATCCCGAGACTAAATATGTTTTCACCGAGCGAGAACCCTTAGAACGGGGCTTTCGTGGCGGGAGTCCCGGATCATCCCCCTGTGAGTTCTGGACTGGGACCGAGGGACCTCCTCCCCTTCCCCTGGGAAAAGCAATACAGGGCCACTCAGGCAAGGAAATATTTGGGATCTGCAACTCCTGTAGAAACATTGGAACATCTTCGGGAGAGCGCAGGGTATAAGTGCGGTCATCCTTTCGTACAATAAGAGCAAAAGGGAAGCCCCACCTATAGGGTATATTTCTTTCACGTAGCACAGAGAGAATTGGTTTGAGCAGAGCCCTTTGCGCCAAGGTATGGCGCGAAAGGTCCGGGAACATTTGTATGAGTTGATCATGGTAGGTCAAAGACCGCCGCCTACGGGCTTTTTGCATGATTTCTTCTTTAAGAACATAGAAATGTATGCGGCAAATAACATCCCGTGGGTGATGAACATCTTTGCTAGGTGGGCGCAATGCTCTATGAACTCTGTCCAGCTCAATGAACGTAGTGGGTGCTCGGCCAAGGATGTCATTAAAGATGTTGGAGACAGTGGAGTACAACTCAGAAGGAGGGATGGACTCCGGGAGACCCCTGATCCTGACGTTATTTCTCCTCCCTCTGTTCTCGACATCGTCCAGATGTTGCTGGAGGGCAAATAATTGTGAGGAGTGTTGTTGTACCGTTCCCTGCAGTTCCCGCAGGGAGGCTGAGGAGGATTCATGTGATTGTTGCAAACAGTCCACTCTCGTAGATACGGTAGACAGATCAGAACGAAATTGGTCGAAATCCTTCCTACATTCCGCCAGAAGGTGTTTAGCCATCAGAGAGATATCCCGTTTGGTGGGAAGGTCCTGAGTAAGGCGCTGGAGGTCGGCAATCGTGATAGGGTTACTGTTGCCACTGGCCGAAGAGGCAACAGTCGACGTATGTGACATTTGACTAGCCCCAGCAGGCGGTATGGGAGATGAGTAGAGCTGGCCCGTAGGGGTCGGTGGGGAGTAGTCCAGACTGCAATGCGGACTACCCTCAGGCGTTGAGAGGGCGCCAGCCATGTAGGAAGCACCAGCTGGAGAGCACGGGGCAGAAGCACCACCCGCCGAAGAGGGAGTACCCTGCACCTCCCGAGAGCACCCAGGGAGACCTTGATGTGAGAGGCCCCCCCAAGAAGACCCAGTAGACCATGCTGGGGAGGGTCCAGGCCGAGCCGGGCCAAAGGAGTGCCGGGAGCCCTGGTGGGGTTGCGGGGCCAGGGTAGACCAGTCCATAACTGTGTGTGGGGGTGATGCACCACTTCCTGGGTCCCTCCCTGCCCCAACATTCTGTGGCCCTGGCCCATCAGGGATATGCCGGTTAAGCGCAGCAACTGGGAGCGCCTGCAGCTGAGTGTGGCTGGCAGGGCTTGTAACCCCCATGCCCAGCAGAGACTGGGAGGAGGCGGTGGGACACTGAGGCACAGGGTCCTGTTGAACAGTTGTGCCCTGAGAGTCTGCAGAGCCATAGCTAGAGGGGCCAACAGCAGGGCTATATGGGGAGGGTGCTCCTGAAGCATTCAGTACCTGAAGTCCTGTAGATGCAGAGGGGTGCGCCTGCTCCGCGTCCCCGGGGGCGAAAGAAGAGGATGTTGTCCCCTGTCCAGGTGCCACCCTGTCCAGCAGAGCCACCTGCACTCCGCCCGGTGCGAAGTGAGAAGATGCGGTGGCTACCGGGATGTCCCTCGGGAGCTCCACTGCGGCTCCAGCAGTAGCAGGAGGAGGGCGCGAGTCGGGCCCGACAGGCGCGCGGGCTGTTTCTTGTCCCGCAGCTTCAGCGGAGGCAGCCCAGATCACATCGTGTCCCGCGGTGGCAGCGGCAGCCGCCCGCACTGCGTCCCGTCCCGCGGAGTCAGCGCTGGGCGCCCGGGCCGTGTCACCTCCCTCGGCGGCCGCGTTGGACTCGCGGGCTATGTCCCGCCCTGCGGCGTCAGTGGAGACCGACTGGGCTTTCTTGCATTCTGCGGCGGCAGCCGCCCGGACCACGTCTCGTCCCGCGGAGTTAGCTGAAGAGACTTGGGCCTTGTCGCGTCCCTCGACGGCAGGGGTGGACATGCAGGCTGTGTCTCGTCCCGCGGCAGCAGCTTTGCCTGCCTTGGATACGGGCTGAGAGGAGCCAGCAGCCGCAGGCCCCGAGGCTGGAGCATCGGCCGGGAGCGCAGCGGCAGGCTGCAACCTCCCCCTTCGGCGGCCCGATCGCGTGGACGGCGTCCAAGGTGAGTTCTCAGTATTCTTTGCCCCGGCAGGCGATGAGGGGACCCGGCGGCCATCTTGGGAGGCCTCGCCAGCCACGTCGTCCTGCTCCATTAAGGCCGAATAACGGCCAAAGTAGGTCTCGATATGCCCCTGAGAGGCGCCCAGAGAGTTAGCAGGACCTGTCCTGCCTTTTTTGGAGGTTTTCCCCATGTTAGATGCTCAGATGAAGGTGGATGCTCAGATTTGCCGCCGGGAGCACACAAACCAGCTTCTTCACTCGGCCATGTCAAGCCACGCCCCCCCGGCATAAGCATTTTTTGATCAAAACATGTGAACTAAGAATCTCAAAGTATTTTTCATGTATTGTAGATAGCATATATGCTTCTTTAGAGGTTTCCATGTATTGTTTGTTAGCCCTTACAGTGTATTTTGTCTCCTTCTCAGTATAGGGAATGGGAAGACCGCCATCAATATCCTCGGTGTAGGAAGTGGTTCAGGTAAGATTCAATTATTTTTATTGGCAGAAAGTCATTATACAGTGTTGTAAATAGGACAGAGTAACATGCAGAACATGAGGGTGAGGGCCTTAAAAGAGGAGGCACCTAAAAACCTTCCTATAAGGGCTCTGTGAGTGGAATAGTCTTGATATGGAGCCCACCATGATCTCTACAAGGAGTGCAGTGATTGATGGTCTAGTGTCACCTCTCTACAGTACAGTGTGGTATTACATGCCCTGTTCTGCTCTTACATGTCTTTTTACATGTACTAGGGAGGAACATGCAGTGATTAGCGGTCTATAGCGCCTCTCTACAGCACAGATCCCCATGCCCCTTCTGCTCCTTGTTGGCATCTCTCATATTTACTCACAGAGTTTCAATATACCAATGACTTGGGATCTTGGTTCCCCAATCTTCACTAATATCCTATTATGACATGTCTCTATGATGCATTAGAAGGTGTCAGAGAGTCACTTCACTGGTATACATAATACAGTTTAAACTAATCACTCTCACCCATGAAGCTCTCCACAGTGCTGCACACTGCTACATCTCCTCCCTCATCTCTGTCTAGCACCCTACCCGGTCTCTCCACAGCGCTGCACCCCTCTACATCTCCTCTCTCATCCCTGTGTACCACCCTAACCGGTCTCTCCACAGCATTGCATCCCCTATATCTCCTCCCTCCTCTCCTATCATCCTACCCGGTCTCTCCACAGTGTTGCACCCACTACATCTCCTCCCTCATCTCTGTCTACCACCCTACCCGGTCTCTAGACAGCGCTGCACCTCCTACATCTCCTCCCTCATCTCTCTCTACCACCCTAACTGGTCTCTCCACAGCACTTCACCACCTACATATCATCCCTCATCTCTGTCTACAACCCTACCCGCTCTCTCTAAAGCAATGTACCCCCTGCATCTCATCCCTCATCTCTGTCTACCACCCTACCCAGTCTCTCTACAGCACTGCACCTCCTACATCTCCTCCCTCATCTCTGTCTACCATCCTACCCGGTCTCTCTACAGCGCTGCACCTCCTACATCTCCTCCCTCATCTCTGTCTACCACCCTACCCGGTCTCTCCACAGCGCTGCACCTCCTACATCTCCTCCCTCATCTCTGTCTACCACCCTACCCGATCTCTCCACAGCACTGCACCCCCTACATCTCCTCCCTCATCTCTGTCTACCACCCTACCCGGTCTCTCCACAGCACTGCACCCTCTACATCTCCTCCCTCATCTCTGTCTACCACCCTACCCGGTCTCTCTACAGCACTGCACCTCCTATATGTCCTCCCTCATCTCTGCCACCCTAACTGGTCTCTCTGTTCTGCTGATGATCTCAGATTTAATGCCTCCATCACCTGAACTTCCCATGCCCGTCTCCAAGACTTCTCACGTGCTGCACCAGTTCTCTACAATGTGCTACCCCGGACTATCAGGCTCATAACCCTCATAGTTTTAAGCGCGACCAGAGAATACATCTTTTCAAGCTGGCCTACCAAGATCCCTAATTGCTAACCCCTTGCTTCCGGTCACACACACTTCTGACACTCCCTGCATTCGGGCACTCACAGGTGCTTATCTATATATAGATATATGGTCTCGGGGGCAGATTCATCCACTTTTATGTAAACCATATTCATGAAACATGGCTGGACCATTGTGTAAACCAAGCCCTTCTCACCTTTCGTCCCAGCCCTCCTCCCACATAGGTTACCTAAGGTGGCGCTAGTTCAAGTGGAAACTCAGTGAGTAGCTTTCCTGATGATGGAGACAATGTCAGGACTCTTTATCCTTTGTCATATTATTCCACACTTAGGTGAAATCGACCTAAAAATGTTCTCCAAAATCCAAGCTCGGTATCCTGGAGTTCCCATCAATACTGATATAGTTGAGCCAAGCCCGGAGCAGATCCTCAGCTACAAGGGTAAGTGCCTTGTCCCTGCTCCGTATTTGATGTACTTTGCCCTCATTCTAGTTCTTGTCAATGTGTGACTTTCTTGTAAACTTTGGAAGGAATGAAGCGCGGTCTGACATTGTTTTATGGAAGTAATCTCATTCTGCTCCATGCATTTCAGAGCGAGTTGCCAAGACCCCGGGTCTCGAAAAAATAAATTTCAACTGGCACAAGAAAACCTCGTCTGAATTTGAGCTTGAAATAAAGGAGGAGAAGTCAGAGAGAAAGTATGATTTCATCCATATGATCCAGGTGATTGCATGTCCTGTGCTGATGAGAAATAACAAGCCGGAAACAGCTCTGTGCTCTAATATTTGGATACTGGGTGCATAGCTAATCACAGGAGCAAATAGTTAGGGTTTGCTTTTGTCCACTTAGTTGTTTCCCATCACTTGTATAGCGCCAAAATATTCTGCAGCGCTCTGCACAGATTGTAAGAACAAAAGTCCATTTACCCAAAGAAACCGAACATTTAGACATATGATAGTTAGTGATGAACGAACAGTAAAATGTTAAAGTTCGAGTCGAACCTTGAACTTTAGTGTGTTCAGTTCGAGATTCGACCCCCATTAAAGTCAATGGGAGAAGATGTTTGGGTTAATTTTTATACCTATACAGGTGAGGAGAAGCTGTAATTACCATCCATAACAGTACACCAAAACTAGGCGCATTACACTCTGGACACGACACATTGTAATTCGCCTAAAAATTATACCCTGTGCTCCTCCATAACATAACACAAAGCGCATTACATAAACCAGTAATGATATGTTATGCGCCTCTGTTGCGCAATGTGTCTCGATAGGCCCATTACATACACTACCAATGCGATTTGCGCACCGTGCCTTTTTAGGCGCATTATGTGTACTATGCAAGGTAAACCTGACGCCAGACGTTTGAGAGGATCGTACGTTCTGGCGCACTTTACACTGATTTAATGCACTTAAAAACTGCCGCGGAGATGCCAATTTTCGGACATGAAAACTATTAAAATAGCGTGTTAACTTGAACATTTACTCGAACAAACTGTAAAAAGCTTGGTTCGGCTCGAGTTCTAAAAAAAATCGAGAAGTTCGATTCGAACTTAACTTTTCTCGAACGGTTCGATCAACACAACTGATAGTGTCAATTTCATGAACAGACATTTAACACATCACCAAGGTATGGGAAGAAACTGCAGTACCCACAAAAACAACCCATGCAAAGTCCATGCAGATGTTGCTACTGGTTGCATTCGGACCCAGGATTTTGGGTCTGATGGGGCCTAAAATCCCTTTATATTCATCATAAAAAGACACCAGTAGAATGAAGCCCCCTTTTACATTTTGTCATTTCGAATAAATGACAAAATGTAGAAGGGGGCTTCATTTCACCTTTTGCATTGGGTCCCAAGTGCTTCAAGCTGCCTGAGACCTGTTGCTACAAAGCTACACTGCTTAGTAGGGTCCCCCTGTGTTACTTCTTAATCTATTCTTAAAGGGAAACTCTAGACACTGCTGCACTTTGTAATACACCTGAAATCGGGCCGGTAGAGGCGGCCACACTATAAAATCACAACAAACCCACCCCTTTTATAGCTTTAATTCGTCAAATCCAGGTGCATTACTGCTGGGACAGGTAGAGCACTTTAAAAGGGGTTTACCTGAGCCAGAAGTGTCACTTTGTAGCTAGAAAGTGCTAAATCTAGGCCCCCCGCAGTAGAACGGGTTCAAGATTCAGGCGAAATTCTACACTACTAATGACACTTGGGTGCCAAAAATCGTACATGTCGACCTTAAGGCACATTTATAGGATAATCCATAAATGTCTCAAAGAAGAGGGTCCCAGACTTGTCTTTGTAGTATAGAGAGGTGGCTGCACATGCGCGGCACTCTCCATTAATTTCATTGAAAGTTCTGTGTTCCGCCATGCACATTCGCTCAGCAGCCACCTCTCTGCATGAAAAATTTGGGAGACCCATTTTAAAGACAGGTGCGGGTTCTACTTTTGTGACCTGCAAATATGAGACATTTATGGTATGTCCTATCTCTATGCCCTAAGGGCGACATGTATGATTTTTGGTGCCCAGGCGCCATTTTTTTGCGCGCATTAGTAGCGTAGAATATGCCTGAATCTATGAACCTGTTCTTCTGCGGGTCATAGATATTACCGCTTTCTAGCTACAAAGCAACACTTCTGGCTCAGGTAAACCACTTTTAAAGTGTTCTACTTATTCCAGCAGTAATGCACCTGGATTTGCTGAACTGAAGTTATAAATCTATAGCTCCGTATGGTTCTAGTGCGCCACCTCCAGCACGCCCCCTGATCTCAGGCGCATTACAAAGTGACGCGGGCGCCCAATAATGTGCCTGATATTGGAGTGCGCCTGGTTAGAAATAGATCGAACAGGGCTGCGCTAGTTTTTTGGCTAAAAAGACGCCAGACTTCTGGTGCTGCCCCATACATACATGTCGCCCTAAATGTCTGAAATGCAAAACAAATCCCTTTTACCTCTTACCGACATTTGCCGTACTCATACGGCAATGTCAGGTAGAGGTTCCCGCAAATTGCCGTATGGGTACGTCAAGACGATCTTGCGCGCTCACAAGCTGCATCAATGCGCATCCCCACCCGGGAGTGAGCTCTGACCGCGGGAATTTAACCCCCCGATTCGCGACAAATTTTGGTGCGACATCGCGGCTGCGGGCGGGAAGTGGCTCCGGGTGCCCGCGATCCCCGGGGCAGTAATGGCGCTGAGCGCCGCTACTGGTTCCCTACCAGACACCCGACGCTGAATGACAGCATCCGGTTGTCTGGGGACATCACGATGCCCACAATTTCATTGTGGGGAGCGTGACACACAGTTGCCATGGGGACCAGTACACAGCTATAAACTGTATGCGATCTCCTATTGCATGAACGATCTGACGATCGTTCAATTTAATCCCCCTGGGGAAAAGTGTAAAAAGTGTGAAAAAAATAAAAAAAGTAAACACAAACACAAAAAATAAAAATAACACGTAAATCGCCCTTTTCCCCTTAACAAACGCCAATCGCCCCAAAAAAGATCAAAAATAAAAAGTAACCATATTTTGGGATCGCTGCGTGCGTAACGACCCACCCTATAAATCTGTCAGTTAATTAACCCCCCCCTACGGTGAACGCCGTAAAAAAAAAACCCAAAAAAAAAATCACGAATTGCATTTTTGTAACCCCAGCACTAAAATGGGAAAAAAAAGCGATCAAAAACTCATATAAACGAAAAAATTGTCCAATTAAAACTCGTTCACCCCGCAAAAAAAATCCTACAACCTGTAAGGAAAAATTTAAAAAGTTCGGCTATTGAAGTAGCAATGTAAATTTTGTTTTAACAATAAAAACCTTTTTTAAAAAAAATTGTGTTTCAAAAAAAAAACTACAAAAATTTGGTATCCCCGTAATCGCTCAACCCACAGAGTAAAATTATTTTTCAGGGATACTGCACGGGAAACCTATTAAAAATAAAAAAAAAAAACATGCTGGATTCAGTTTTTCTTCCCCCTGCCTTCCAAAAAAGGGGATTAAAATCTTGCCCCCTAAAAAAGTTACCAAAAAAAACATCAACTCTCCCGAAAAAAAAAAAGCCCCTAACAGCCCATAAAAAAAAAAAAAAAAAGTTAGGGCCTCAACTCGGTGATAAAAAATGTGTTTTCCTTTCAAAAAAAATGTTTTTTTTGTGTAAAAGCATAAAACATTAAAAAATATACAAAGTGGTATCCTTAATCGTTTCAATGCTGGGGAAAAACTAGCATGTCATTTAACCGCACAGTGACCGCTGAAAAAATAAAATAAAAAACACAAAGGGGATTGCTGTATTTTGTACAAAAAGCCTAAAAAAACCTTAATAAAAATGATCAAAGCACACATGCCCCCCAAATGGTACCAATAAAAACATCAACCTTTTGTAAAAAACAAGCCCACAAGCAGCACCATAGCAAAAATTAAAAAGTAGGGTTTTCAAATAGGCAACATAAAAACCAATTTTTTTATAAAACTCGCTTTATTTGAAAAAAGTAAAAAACATAAAAAACAAAATTAAAATTTTTCATGTAAATTGCCCCGCCCCCAAAGAAAGTTATCCCCGTCATTTTCCCCCGATGGCGAATATTAAAAATAACCCAAAAAACCCAACGGAACTGCTTTTCCCCCTCCTTTTCCATGCCCAAAATGCTAAAACAAACACAAACCCTGTGCCCCAAAAGCAAAATACACCCTTGTGAATCCCTGAGGGGTGTTGAACCCAAAAAAGGGGGAAACTTTGGAGTTTTCACGTCTGTATTTGGGGGGTTTTTTGCAATGCACAGGGCCCCACCAATATCTGGGGGCCAAAAGAAAATAGCGCCCCCTCCCTTGTACCCCCCCCTCGCACAAACCAGTTTACACCCAAACATTAAGGTATTGCCAATTGGAAAAAATTGTGAAACAAAATTTTTGGGGGCTTTTTTTCCAAATTCCTTGTAAAAATTAAAATTTTCACTAAAATTTTTGGAAAAAATAATTTTTTTTTTTTTTTCAAGCAAACCTAAAAAAATTTGTGAAACGCCGGGGGGTCGATATACTCACGCACCCCGGATATATTCCTAAGGGGTGTTTTCCCAAATAGGGGTCTTTTTAGGGGTATTTTTTAAGTTTTGAACCTTGGGGTGTCCGCAAACCCTAAAAAGGCCCCAAATATAATTTAATGAAAAGGGGTCCGGGTAAGGTGCTCCCCCTATTCTGGGGCTTGTGTTGAGCCAAATAATGCACGGGGCCCCGTATGGGAATCCAAAAGGGCGGAATCGGGGAACAATATTTTTTTGCATTTCCTGATCACTTTTTCCCTATTTTTTGCAATAATGTAAAAAATTAAAAACCCAAAAAAAAAGTAAAATTTTGAAATTTCACTTCCACTTTTTTTAATTCCGTGAAAAAAACCAATGGGTTTTAATAAACCCAAATTCGGTTTTGAATCTTTAAGGGTGTAGTTTTTTAAAAGAGGGATTTTTGGGGGGGATCTAAAATCAGGCAATCAAAGTCACTTAGAACGGATGGTCCCTAAAAAAATGATATTGCAATTTTTTTGAAAATTTGAAAATTTTTACTAAATTTATAAGCCCCCAAAGTTTAAAAAAAAAAAAAAACATTTAAAAAAATGATGCCAAACTCAGCAGACATTGGTAGATGATTTTTTAAGCTTTTGATGGAATAACTTCTGTCTTCTCGAAATTTTTTAAGTTTTAAATTGGTAAATTTTTCACATTTTTCACATAATTTTATATTTTTCACAAATAACATTTTTTGGGGCAAAATTTCTTTTATCTTATGACAAAGGCACAGAAAAAAAGTCCTGAACCATGGGTGGTTAAAATGTCAAAAAGTTATTCTCACTAAAGGACACATGACAGATTTCAAAAATGGGGCCTGCGAGAGGGCCAAAATGGCTCCGGCGTAAGGGTTAAGGGTTCATGCGACACGGGAAACCTATTTAAGATTTAAACGCATCCAAATTTAAACGATTTTGCGTTGCTGTATTTTCCCCAAAAAAAAATTTTACTACAATCACCCCCTACATTTCCTCAGTGTATGTGCAATGTATGGCGCCCCTAAAGAAGAGTAGGGGGAGCCAACAATGTATAGGATGTAGTATTCTTGGGGAATTTTATAAGTCCCGGATAAACTTCCTTGTTTTATTCCTCAATGTGTACTAGTAAGGATGTCCGCAACCGTGAGATTCTCGAAGCCCCTTGGGACCGAGTGAAAACTCCTATAAACTCGTATCCGGTAAACACCAAAAAAAAACAAATGGGACCCCCCAGATCCCCAACCCCCTCCCAAAGCTGATAGATATTGATGGTCGTAGTGCCTCTCTACAGTACAGGGGGTACTACATGTCCTGACTGTCATATGTTTAGTGAAGTCATCAGTGATGGTGGTTTTGTAGCGCCCTCTACAGACATGCAGTACTACAGGGCCCGTACGTCTTTCATGTATTAGTGAGGTGTGCAGTGATTGTGGGCTATGCGCCTCTACATCAGGCGGGGCTTCATCCCTTACTGTCTTACATGTTTAGTGGGTGATGCAGTGATTGAGGTCTATAGCCCTCTCTACAGTCATGAGTACTAATTTCCCGTACGATCTTACTGTATTAGTGAGGGGCATGCAGTTTGGAGGGCTTTTTAGCGCCTCTCTACTACATTGTACAAATGTCCTGTATGCTCTACATGTTTTTGTGAAGTGCATGCAGTGATTTGCTCTATAGGCCTCTTACATACAGGCGGGATTTAAAGTCCGTATGCTCTTTTTGATTAGTGGAAAGCAGGGATGATTGGGGGTTTATAGCGCCTCCTCATACAGTCTGTACTACATTCCTTACTGCTCTTACATGATTTTGTCAGTGATCGGAAAAGGTGGCTATAGCGCCCTCTACATACTGTTTTCTACATGCCTTAAATGCTCTTAAATGTGTTAATAAAGCAGCAGTGAATGGGAGTCATACCCCCGTCACAGTTTTTTAGTACTACTTCCGACTGTCCCTTTTATGTTTTAGTTGGGGCTGCAGTGATTGGCGGTCTAAGCCCCCTTACATCATGCGGTACTACTTTTTGACTGTTGTATGTAAGGACTTGCTTTATCTGTATTAGATATCTGCTTCATTTTCTTTAGTCATCATTTTGCATGTTAGGTGATATTTTGGAGAATCGGAACCAATTTACCTTAGAGTTGTGGTTTCAGTATATAATAGTCATCCTGGAACCAATTAATATTGTATGTCCAGAGACACGGTAGCGAAAAGATTTAGAGAAGGGCCGACAGCCGATCCATTTCCAGAGATGTGAAGGAGCGGCTGTCAGCTGTCACTTCCTTCTTGATTAGCAAAAATGGTAAATTAAAGGGGTTGTCTCACTACATCTTTTTATCTCACCTCAGTCCTGTTTTCTTGGTTTCACTTTGAATTCAGGGGGGTGTTTTCTGGCTTCTACTAGGCTGTAGTAGAAGCCAGGTCTGCAGCTATAGCAACCAGTGCTGGAAGCCTATCAGGAGAGATTGAACAGGTCTGTATCTATAGCGACCAGTGCTGGCAGCCTATCTGAAGAGATCGAACCGGTCTGTAGCTATAGCAACCAGTGCTGGCAGCATATCAGGAGAGATTGCACAGGTCTGTAGCTATAGCGACCAGTGCTGGCAGCCTATCAGGAGATATTGAACAGGTCTGTAGCTATAGCAACCAGTGCTGGCAGCCTATCAGGAGAGATCAAACAGGTCTGTAGCTATAGCGACCAGTGCTGGCAGCCTATCATGAGAGATCAAACGGGTCTGTAGCTATAGCAACCTGAGGAGCTGATGCAGCCCATACAAGAGGGGATATCTAGGAATAGGTAAGACACTGTTAATGAACACATATTGCAAAGTGACATAAAAAGCAGTAATCCTTGTAGTGAGACGACCCCTTTAAAGCTCCTGTTGATGATGTCCAACAGATCCACCTAAAAATGGGAAGGAGCTGCACGTTTTCTGCACGTTATGTTTCTCTATCATTTTCCATTGAACTTTTCTTTCTTGCCATCAGGAAACAGCGGGTGGTCTACTCTGAAATATGGCTCCCGTTTGCCCCTGAACGACCTGTGCCTGTACATCACAGCGGGTGACATTGCAGACGTGCTGAGTTCAGAGGGTGCAAAGTTCCAGTCTTACGAGCTGCCATCTGACATGGACATCACAGAGTGTTTCATTGACGGGGACAGGAACGGGGACCTGTTGTTGGATTTTCTAACGGAGACCTGTGATTTTAACAGAAATGCCCCTCCTAAGCTGAGGGAGGAAATAATTCAGGATCTCAAGAGCCCGGGATGCAGCTCCGTGAAAGACGGCAAGATTATCTTTAATAATAACCTCAGTGCCATAGTGGTGGAGAGCGACGAGGTATGAGATGTCCAATGCTGAGGTCCACTGAGAGCAGCAAATCCCACAGATTCCGAAAATTGTCTACACCTTCATTCATTGCTACGGTGCTAAGATGCCTCATTTACAATGATAGGTTTAGCCAATTGAGAGTGATCAAACACCCTATCTGAACCAGTACGGCAGTGGAATTAATTTAGATGCAGCTACGGACTGCTATCGCTCATATAATGATCAAACACAAGTGAAACAATCGTGCTCAACCATATAAGCGGTCTGGTGCCCAGAGCACAACAGAACTGAGCTTTATTTGCCAATAACAAGCTTTTATACATTTTGGGAGTTGCTCACTTCAGCATAAGGTGAGATAATATGTAACTATTGTCTTATCTCTCTGATTAGAGCGAGTTACATCCAGTGTCTTGTTGTCCGAATTGGTGTCCTGAAGACTGCAAACACACACATTGTTCAGGTTTCCTTGAAGATGGTAAATATACACACATTGTCCAATTCAGCAGAATTTCAGAGTTAACTCTTTCCTGACTCCATCCTTCACAGTCCCCCCTTTGAACTCTTCATGCAGAGTCTGGGTCCTCAATCCAAGGTGGGGATAGCTGAAGTTTCTTCAGATGTTGCCCAGGCCGACGGGTTGCCTGAGAATGATTTCGCTAGAAATCATCATCCCCTAAATATTCCTCCAGCATCCTCAGAAAGAAGAGACTCCGCATACGAGTTTAATCGGATCACAGATGGAGTTGCATAAGAGAAATAAGAAAAATAAACAGGTTTTAGTTCCAGATCACTATAGTCACTCGTCAGTAACCTTCATATCGGTTCTTTTCACAATTCTCGCATAATTTTAACACTGCAAACATAAACACTTTAAACACTACATATACTGCTAGTAAAAGAAGAATAATTTGTTCCACATCCTCTTATACTTAGTAAAATTAGTGGCTAAAGAGTTAAAACACTTATCCCATCCCATTGTTTCTTTCATTGTTACTGGGTTAGCTAAGTATGGTATGCTGGCAGCAGTGAGAGGAGAGTGAGTGCATATCCAGCAATCAGTAACGGTCTGTAATGCTCTGTGATATGTAATTAGCTTATTTTCATCTGGTTCATCATTATTCAGCCTATTCCACCCCTCCACTACAGGGATCAATAACCAGAAGACACCCCACAGCATCCTTTATTATTATTATTATTATTATTTATTTTAGAGCGCCATTAATTCCAGGGCGCTGTACATTTAAGGGGAATTACATACATAACAAATATTGAACAAATACAATGGTGACAAAAATGACTAGTAACTGAAACAGAGAGGAAAGAGGACCCTGCCCGCGAGGGCTTACAATCTACAAGGAAGAAGGGGAGAGACAGACGGTGTGGGGCGGACATGCTTGCGGGCCGGTGTAGTGGTAGTGTGGGTTGTAGGCTATCCTGAAGAGATGGGTTTTCAGGTTGCTTTTGAAACTGGTGAAAGTTGGGGAGAGTCTGATGTTTTGGGTTAAGGAGTTCCAGAATGTGGGTGAAGCACGAGAGAAGTCTTGGAGACGGTTGTGTGAGGAGCTGATGAGAGGGGAGCAGAGAAGAAGGTCCTGTGAGGAGCGGAGATTGCGTGAGGGAGAGTATCTGGAGATTAGAGCAGAGATGTATGGAGGGGAGAGGTTATGGAGAGCCTTGTAGGTCAGGGTTAGTAATTTGAACTGAATTCGTTGGGCAATGGGCAGCTAGTGAAGGATTGGCAGAGGGAGAGGCAGAGGAGTAGCGAGGAGAGAGGTGGATCAGACGGGCAGCAGAGTTGAGGAGCAAGAGTGCTAGCTGGGAGGCCACAGAGAAGGATGTTGCAGTAGTCAAGGCGGGAGATGACGAGGGCGTGGACTAGCGTTTTAGTAGTGTCAGAGTTGAGGAATGGGCGGATGCGTGAAATATTTTTCAGGTGGAGGCGGCAGGCAGAGGTGAGGGCTTGGATGTGTGGTTTGAAGGATAAAGAGGAGTCAAAGGTTATCCCAAGGCAGCGGACTTGTGGAGCTGGTGAGAGGGTGTGGCCATTAACAGTGATAGAGAGATCAGGTGGAGGGGTAGAGAGGGACGGTGGAAAGATGATGAATTCTGTTTTATCTACATTTAGTTTTAAGCGACGGGAGGAGAAGAAGGAGGAAATGGATGATAGGCATTTTGGGATCCGGGAGAGAAGGGAGTTAATGTCAGGACCGGAGATATAAAGCTGGGTGTCGTCCGCGTACAGGTGGTAGTTAAAGCCATGCGAGGCTATGACCTGACCCAGACCAAGAGTGTAGATAGAGAAGAGGAGTGGGCCCAGGACAGACCCCTGAGGGACACCAACAGAGAACGGGTGGGAGGAGGAGGTGGTGCAGGAGTGAGAGACACTGAATGTCCGTTCAGAGAGGTATGAAGAGATCCAGGAGAGGGCCAGGTCCGTGATGCCGAGGGAGGAGAGGATTTGTAGCAGGATGGAATGGTCGACAGTGTCAAAGGCAGAGGACAGGTCTAGGAGGAGAAGGACGGAGTAGTGGCGTGAGGCTTTAGCAGTTACTAGGTCGTTGGTGACCTTGGTTAGGGCAGTTTCAGTGGAGTGGTTGGGTCGGAAGCCTGATTGGAGTGGGTCAAGGAGAGAGTTGGAGGAGAGGTGGGAGGACAGCTGAAGATAGACGTGCTGCTCGAGGAGTTTGGATGCAAAAGGGAGCAGTGAGATGGGGCGATAGTTGGACAGTGAGGAGGGGTCGAGAGATGGTTTCTTAAGGATAGGTGTGATGGTCGCGTGTTTAAGAGAGGAAGGGAAGATGCCAGAGGTTAATGATAGATTGAAAAGATGGGTGAGGGCTGGGAAAATAACAGTGCTCTTTTTATCTTAAAACCTTCTTACAATGACTGGCGTGTGTCCAGTTGGGTTTTCCTTCCAGTTTTACCGAAGTATTAGTAGTTAGTAACACTTGGAAGCGACCTTCAAATCATGTACTCAAAGCTCCTTGGACATGTTTCTTTAGCATTACATAGTCTCCTGGTTGCAGATCATGTGTACTCGTGTCTGCATCCGGGTCTGGAATGGAAGCAAATACAGCGTTATGCACCTTATTCAAAGGTTTTTGCAGGGCCTGCCGATATGAAGTCAGTGAATCACATTGCACTTTTAAATAAAATGGGTACCTCGGTCTGGTTCAATTACTTCAGGGAGACCATATCGATAAAAGACTTCGGCCATTAGTGTTTTTTTTGGTGGCCTTTGCTATGGCTTTAGCAATAGGGTAGGCTTTGGGCCAACCTGAAAACACGTCTGTGCAGTCTAATGCATACTCATAGGTCCCAACCTTTGGAAGCTGCATGTAGTCTTTCTGCACTCACTGAAAGGGATACAATGGTTTTGGGGTAAGCTTGACAGGGGTCTTAACCACCTGTCCAGGGTTATTTTCAAGACAAGTCTGGCAAGAGGAGCAGTACCTTAAGGCCATAGTGGAAAAACCAGGAGCTATCCACTGTTTGTTGCATGGCATTTCTTTCCCAAATGAGTGGGCAGGTGGCTAAGGGCGGCCATCATGGGAAACCAAGCTCGGGGGGAGGCAGAGCCTCGTCCCATGCCCCCATAGCCCATCGCTTAGGCTGGCACCCTGCTTCACCCAGAGGTTCCTCTCTTCCCTTGAGACCTGATTCTGGAATGTCTTTAGAGCCTCTGTGGTTGATTCAGGGGCACTGTTTCTTTGTGCAAGGGCTATATGCTCTTGTCCCTGTCTGGCTGCCTCCTTAGCTGCTGTGAGAAAATTCCTGGCCTTCCAGATGGGACCAAAATCATGTGCCACCCCAAATGCATAGGCGAAGTCTGTGTAAATATCCCCTTCCTTACCCTCTGCCATTGCAAGAGCCTCTGTGAGCGCAGTGAGTTCAGCTTCCTGGCTAAGATGTGAGGTGGCAATCGACCTGCCTTGACTGTCTCATGTTGGGTCACAATAGCATACCTTGTACAGGATTTGCCATTCTCCACCATACTCTGTAGTGGATGATCCACAGCTGAATCAAGACCTGCTGTCTCCTGCTCCATTAGTTGGAGGCAGTCATGGTCAGTGGAGATGACAGATACCTCATCCTTATCCCCCCTGTTGAATCCTGCTCTTCAAATGGGAGAAGAGTAGCTGGATTCAACCCAGTGCAATGAATATTGGGAGGCATCAGGAGGGCACACTGTAATTGCAATTGTCTGACCATAGAAATGTATTCTGATTGGACCTGGTTCAATATACCAGAAATATCATATGGAGTGTATATGTCCAAGGGGTTGTCTAACACTATTTCAGAGCATTTATCCACCAATACCGCAACAGCCGCTACGGCACGAACGCAAGACGGAGCTCCTTGCGCTACTGGATCGAGTCCATGATTCTGCGTGAGAACTCCTGTAGAATGGCCTAACCTTTCAGTGAGGTAAAGGGTAAAGGGTAGTTCATAATTAGGAAGACCTAATTAGATTAGGGTTTTCTAAAATGGTGGCTGACATTGCCTTCCTGGGTGCCTTGGCTTCCTTTGTCAGCCTCAATACCCTTCGCTAATTGTAGAAGTTGGGTACGGTCATGCCAAGTACGCCAATCAGGGACCGCTGTCTTCAGTCTAGCTTGTATGTCAGTCCTTATACCGTCCATGAATGCCCTACAAAACATTATCTGGGTCCCATTTGTGTCATGTCAAAATTCTCATCAGCTCCATGGTCTTCCATTTGAAGGAAGAAAGCTTGTACACTCTCTGTGGGTCCCTGGTGGGTTACTCCTGTACTCCCACGTTCGTCCTGTTGTCCCTGACACCAGGTCATGAGGTGTTGCATAAAGGTGACCCCTGATTCCTCAGATCTGGGACCATCTCCCCCTGCTGGCATGTAAGGCTGTAGCGCACTTGTCATAATACTAGACATCCCTGGAGTCATTTTAGTTCTGCAGAGTCCATCTAAGTCAAGCCATGTTGCCCTATAATTAGGTTGGATCTGTCCTAAATAACGTCCAAAGGGGAGGGGCTTTGTCAGTGGGTCAGGGCAGTTCTGCATGAGGGACATCTGCTCTGGCGGGGTCCATGGCCTCCAGTCATTGTGTCTTATCTGGACTACTTGGTCTGGATTTGCTGGCTGACCATCTGCTGCTGGTGGCTGCAATACTGTTTGTCTGGACACTCTAGTGAAAACGGGGGCCAACAATTCAGTATCTTTATCATTTGAGTATGGACGAAGGCGTCCACAAACACAACAAGTGTCCTTCCAATCAGGATTCTGTTGTCCACATATACAAGTCCACCCTTCCGGGCTCTGCACTGTGCTAGGGGCTGAGGGGCCCACTGTGGCTATATACAGGGGCGGAGGCTTATTTACAATCCATCCACCGGTAAGCAGATCATACTTTCACCCACACCGCTTAGCGACCTTAGCTGTAAATACTAGACAAAAAGTCTGTGTTTGCAAATGATCATCCTTAGTGTTGAGCGATTACGTTGACCATCGACATCGGTCGATGGTCGACCATCATCGACAAGATAGTCGATAGTGAGCAGTCGATTATGAGCGATGACCATTAAAGTCTATGGGAGAGCAACAACACCTTCATTCTTACACCCAAACAGGGCTGGAGAAGCTGAAATTAACATCCACAACAGTCAAATGGATACGTGCTACATCTTAGGCAACACACTTAGGTTATAAAAGTCACAGAAAAAAAAACACACAAAATTCACTATCCCTGTCTTATTCCACAGCCTGACCCCTGCATCACCCACAAATTAAAAAGTGCCAGAAGGCAGTATGATTTGAACCATCATCTTACTTGAACTGGACATTGACTATACCTGTCCTGGGCCACAGCATGAGCCCCAAACCTGCATGACCCCCAGATTTAAAAGTGCCGGAAAAAGGAGTCTTTCAACCACCATTTTAGTTGAACTGGACATTGACTATATCTGTCCTGTACCGCAGAATGACCATTAAACCTGTCTGACCCACAGATTCAAAAGTGCCGGGAAATGGAGTCTTTGAACCACCCTTTTAGTTGAACTGGACATTAACTATATCTGTCCTGTACCGCAGAATGACCATTAAACCTGTCTGACCCACAGATTAAAAAGTGCCGGAAATAGGAGTCTTTCAACCACCATTTTAGTTTCACTGGACATATACTGTCCCTGTCCTGGGTAGCGCTTGCCCCTCCGTATGAGTGCGGACCAATTGAGCTTCACTTGGAAATACTGGTGGTTAACGTTCCTGTTCCACCCAGGTGCCCTTTTTCTTGGCATTCTTTTTCTCATTTTACTCAACGTGCTGGAGGAAATTGTCTCTGTACTTTGTTCTCTGTCCGTGCTCCATACTCCATGTCCTCTGAATAACCTACAGCTGGCAAGTTTCCCGTACCTCCTGTACAATTCAG
>JAODAL010036267.1:0-41913 GCA_025379985.1 Phyllomedusa bahiana
GGTGTTGGTGGACAGGAAAAGGGAGAGTTGAAGGTTTTGAATAATTGTCTGGGGTTGTGGGACAGGGAGGATATGAGAGTGGTGAAATAGTCCTGTTTGGCTGAGGCGAGTGCGGACTTAAATGTCTGCAGTGAGTGTTTGTATAAGGCAAAGTCATCAATGGAGTGAGTTTTCTTCCAGCGGCGTTCGGCAGCTCTGGAAGCACGCCTCAGCTGTTTGGTAGAGTCTGTGTGCCAGGGTTGTCTGTTGATTTTGCGGGTTCTGTTGTGTGTGAGAGGAGCAACTGAGTCAAGGGCGGTGATGATTGTATGGTTGTAGAAAGTGGTGGCTGCGTCTGGGTCATTGAATGAGGAGATAGTGGAAAGAGGTGCAAGAGAGTCAGAGAGAGTGTGAGGGTTGAGGTTTTGTAGATTCCTGCGGGGTCGTACTGGATATGAGACAGGAGGAGCAGGTGGGGAGGAGATAGTGGTGAAGGTAAGCAGGTTGTGGTCGGATATAGGGTGTGGAGAGTTAGAGATGTCAGATAGGGGGCAGAGGCGGGTGAAGATGAGGTCCAGTGTGTGTCCATCTTTGTGAGTGGCTCCTGAGGTCCACTGGGAGAGGTTGAAGGAGGAGCAGAGTGAAAGGAGTTTGTTGGAAGCAGAGTGGGGGGTGTCGATTGGGATGTTGAAGTCTCCCATGATGATAGTGGGGATGTCGGTGGAAAGAAAGTGGAGAAGCCAGGAAGCAAAGTGGTCAAGAAAGGCAGTGGCAGGGCCTGGCGGTCGGTAGACAACAGCCACTTGGAGGTCGGAGGGGGCGTAGATGCGGACAGAGTGCACTTCAAAGGAGAAGAGCGTGAGGGAAGGCAGAGGTGGAGCGGGGACAAAGGAGCAGGTGTCAGACAGGAGGAGGCCGACACCTCCACCATGCTTGTTACCAGGACGAGGAGTGTGGGTAAGTTGGAGGCCGCTAAAAGAGAGTGCGGCAGGGGAGACTGTGTCAGAGGGGGTCAGCCAGGTTTCAGTCAGACCAAGGAAGAGTAAGTTGCGTGAGATGAACAAGTCATGTATGTATGAGAGTTTATTACATACAGACCGCGCATTCCAGAGAGCTCCAAGGAGAGGGGTGGGGGGAGCACGGGTCAGAGGGATGTGTATCTGGTTGAAGGGATTAGCGGAATTAGTAGTGGTGAGTCTGTTCGAGGAGGCAGAGACTATGGTGGGAATGTGCTGGGGGGCCCTGGGTTGGGGGATATGTCCCCGGAAGCCAGAAGGAGCAGTGAGAGGGTGAGTAGGTGGCAGTAGGATAGACTGTAGTTTGGCAGGGTTTGTTTGGTGCGGAGGGCATTAACAGTGAGGAAGAGGTTGGTGGCGGCAGACAGGTGTGAGGGTAGAATGCAGGGGGAGATGTAGAGTTCATTGTCCAGCGAGGGAGTTTGGGGATAAGCAGTAAGTGTGAGGAGAGTGGAGATATATAGGGTTATATGATAGTGGGAGAGAAGCTGAGCTATGTGATATATAGAGTTATATGATAGAGGAGAGAATCTGAGCTCTGTGATATATAGGGTTATATGATAAAGGAGAAAAGCTGAGCTCTGTTATATATAGGGTTATACGATAGAGGGAGAGAGGCTGAGCTCTGGGATATATAGGGTTATATGATAGAGGAGAGAAGCTGAGCTCAGTGATATATAGGGTTATATGATAGAGGGAGAGAAGCTGAGCGCGGTGATAAATAGGATTATATGATATAGTGAGAGAAGCTGAGCCCTATGAAATATAGGGTTATATGATAGAGGAGAGAAGCTGAGCTCTGTGATATATAGGGTTATATGATAGAGGAGAGAAGCTGAGCTCTGTGATATATAGGGTTATATGATAGTGGGAGAGGAGCTGAGCTCTGTGATATATAGGGTTATATGATAAGGAGAAAAGCTGAGTTCTGTGATATATAGGGTTATACGATAGAGGGAGAGAGGCTGAGCTCTGGGATATAGAGGGTTATATGATAAGGAGAGGAGCTGAGCTCTGTGATATATAGGGTTATATGATATCGGAGACGAGTTGCGCTCTGTGATATATCGGGTTATAAGATAGAGGAGAGGAGCTGAGCTCTGTGATATATAGGGTTATATGATAGTGGGAGAGGAGCTGAGCTCTGTGATATATAGGGTTATATGATAGAGGAGAGGAGCTGAGCTCTGTGATATATAAGGTTATATGATAGAGGAGAGAAGCTGAGCTCTGTGATATATAGGATTATATGATAGAGGGAGAGGAGCTGAGCTCTGTGATATATAGGGTTATATGATAGAGGAGAGAAGCTGAGCTCTGTGATATATAGGGTTATATGATTTGGAGCAGGATTTCTGAGTAAAAAGCAGGGAAAATCCTTACCGGGCTCTTGAAGAGACACTGAAAGTCCTGCTGTCAGAGTGTGTACAGAGCAACTGTCAGTCACTGTGCATGGGTGGAGTCAGCAGTACTTTTAGTTTCACTTTTAAGACGTTATTTGCTTTTATTTCAGCATCAAATTATATTAACTTATATATCACAGAGCTCAGCTTCTCTCCCTTTTTCATATCCTGCTCCCAGACAGGGCAGCATAAACCACCTGACAGGTTCCCTTTAAATACTGAAGCTTTCCTGGCTATGTGCTTGTTTTTTTGTTGACTTTATTTTTTTTTTTGCATTTGTAGCTATAAACATGTAGCTAAGACTATGGGCCACATGTATGAAAACTATCTAGGTCTAAAACTCACTTTGTTGCCCATAGCAACCAATCAGAGCATCCCTTTAATTTTTTCAGAACACTATGTGAAATAAAAGGGGCTCTGATTGGTTGCTATGGGCAACAAAGTGAATTTTAGATCTAGATAGTTTTCATACCTGTGGCCCTATGTTTTGCTGTTTACTATACGTGGATACATAAGGTAGAATATAAGACAACCAGCATGTTTTCTAGCATACTTCCCTTTACTTGTTTACTTGAAACAATAACTCTGATAACTGGAGGAAAACAAATGCCCTTAAGCTTAATAAACTCCTGTGTACTAAAATTGGAAGAGAAAAATGGATGAAAGCTAGAACTTTGCTGTAATGGTGAAATAGAGGGGAGACACGGACAGCATAATCACTGACCCTGAAAACAGCTACTATACAATGAGTCTGAAATGATAAAGCCTGGTTTTAATGCGGTGCGGGGTCCTCGTGTGACCCTTAGAAAGTCAATTTATCTCCTTGTGCTACAGGCACCAAAAATTAGATTTCAGTTCTGCTGTGTTTCAAAGTCATCTGTATTCCAGACTTTACAAGGGGAAATGCCATTATGTTAGGACAATGTTTATTTTTGCTAAGCGGATGCATCATTTTATGTATTTTGATTATTTGTTTTAAAACATAAAAAATAATAAATGCTGCATCGATCACTAAGTTCAATGAGACATCGAAGTCTGCCATCCCTTGCAGCTGCTTTATGGATTAGGTCAACATTATGGTAATGCTGCCTACCAACCTCTAACTTTATGGATTAGGTCAACATATTTGGTAATGCTGCCTACCAACCTTTAACTTTAATGTTTGTGCTTCAGAGAGATACAATAACCTTTTGTTACATATTAAAGCATTCTGACAGTATAGTTGGATCAGAGCAATACATTGGTACAGTATGTCCAGAGATATGTATTATATCATCAGACTCTCCTCCACCTTCACCAGCTTCAAAAGCAACCTGAAAACCCATTTCTTCAGGATTGCCTATAACCTACAATAACCCTGCTGCCACTGTATTACCCCACAAACATCTCTGCCCCTCACCTTCTGTCTCTTTCCCCCTCCTTGTAGATTGTAAGCCCTCGCGGGCAGGGTCCTCTCTCCCTCTGTCGTGCCAATTGTCATTCATCATTTATCATTGTACTCGTTGTCATATGTTATATATGTAACCCCCTCGAATGTACAGCGCCCTGGAATCAATGACGCTTTAAAATAAATAATAATAATTATATACAGTAGAATGGACTTCCTAGCTATCCTACAGGGTTGTCAGTGCATCACATTGTAGCCATATGCCTCATACATGGCACCTTCATCCACTATCTTATTACAGAGTTATTCTTTCCTTGAAGCAATGTTTGTTCCCAAAATTAGCTCCAGAATCCAATTTACACTCCAAAGACTTCTATAGGTCCTATATTACAGTTCTGTTCATTTTGGAGGCATATAGCCATGAACTTGAGGCCTAAGGCTCTGGAACATGCATAGGCTCCACATTCTTTGAAATGTATGCACACTTTTTTCTTGTTTTTGTTTTGCGTAAGTCACAAAGATTTTGTATGTAGAATATTACTTCTACATTAGAAATACAAATGCGCTATGACATTTGTTATGTGTTACTAAAATTAGGTAACAAGACTTTAAGAATAAGTAAACAGTAGAGATAAATAGATGTCTCTGGATGAAAAATGGCAGCAATTGTTTGGACTATAGTGCGACGTATCAGCCTCATGTTCGTGGTCTCTGCTTCTAGTGGGTCAAGTGTTTTTCTTAAATTAAGTCCATGTACTTAGAGGAGAAAAGAACTGATGCTGTAGAGAATAACTCTGTTAGGTCCATTTTTTGTTCATAGGAAGAGGAAATCAAAAATAATGGCGGTGTAGGATCTGTTTCATGGCAGACTCTAACAGCACCCGACAGACACCAATGACTATAATGCGGTCCGTTAGGTTTCTGTAATGGTGCTGGTCAGTAAACTTCTCACACAGATGTGCACCAGGCTTAAAGGGGTGTTATCGTTTGAGCTGCTCGTGCTGTCCAGCTAATTTTCTCAGATTGAGTTTGAAATACAGGGGTGTGTCTCTCCTGTCAGCAGGCGTGTCTCTCCTCCCAGGACGCGTGTCTCCCCTCACTGAAGAACTGTGACATCATCATTTTGTTTAAAGCAGGGGATGCAGAGGGTTGTCTGGATATAACAGCTCTGTAGCCTCCTGCCTGCTTATGTCTGCAGCCTTGAGGCTCCAAACTCCAGCAAGCAACTGTCATATGTCTTAGTTTACACACAACTGAAAGCCAGCAGCTGTTAAGATCTCTGCTTCCTGTCAGTGACATGTGGAGAAGCAAATCAGCTTTCAGAGAAGGCCCTGCTCATCTTGTAACTGACTTGGGCTGGTGGTGCAGCAGGTAGAGCAGTGATAGACTTATTGTTTTTACAACGAAGGGGTTTGGAGTTCTAGTCCCTCACAGGGTATATATTTTTTTCCCCCTAAATTCTACACATATGTAGAGAGACCTAAAATATATATGTTAATCTCTATAATGATATATATACACATACAGGGCTCCCCTATATCATTTCTCATCCCCCAGAATATATGCATTGTATCACGTATGTTGGAAGTGCTTGGTGTGACTGCAAGGATGGGACACTATATAGGGGAGCTTTGTGTGTGTATATGAATAAAATTATAGATGTTCACACATATATTTTCATATCTTTACATATGTGTATAAATTTTAAATAAAAAAAAACAAAACACTACTGATGGGACTTGAACTCCCAACCTCTGTCTTGTAGGGCTGATCACCTAAGCACTACTCTATACAAGCAGCTCATGCAGACACAGTGTTGAATCCTTATGTTATACAATACAGGTGATGACGTCATAAGGAGGCGGGGCTTGCATTCGATCTGAGGAACAGAACGCCTTCTTTTCCAAGTAGCAGCTTAAGGACTGGATCTGTGAGGAGGTGAATCAACCTCTTGGCAAAAGCCCCTTAAACAGGCAGTAATTGCCCAGAACATTGGCCCTAAAGCTGGGAGATGTAAATAGAGCCAGCAGACTTTGGTTTCACTATCGATTTTAACAGCTCAGAAGGGAGTAAACACAGAGTGTGCAAGCAGCCAATCACAGCACAGGGGGCGTGGCCGCGGCGTTTCCTGTCTAGGGGCGTACCCCAACAGGCTGAATGAAATGTCATCCAGCCAATCACAGTGCAGGGGGCGTGTCTAGGGTGCCAGACTCGACCCAGGGGCGTTCTGACCCAGCAACAGCAGAAATAAGACCGTTTTACAGAGATGCTTATATCTGCTAAACCAAGTGACAGAGGTAATGCAACCCAATTACAAAAGTGCTTATTTTTACTGTCCCCATAATCTGAGACATGATCTTTATAATGATAAAACCCCTTTAAGTAGTGTGGCATGGGAGCACACAAAGACTGAAGGGCTTCAAGGCTACAAACCCCTTCATGATGCTGTACGGGCTCCATGTACATGTTTCTGCCATATGCAGATACATAGATAGACAGACAGACAGAGATAGATAGATAGATAGATAGATAGATAGATAGATAGACAGACATAGATAGATAGATAGATAGATAGATAGATAGATAGATTGATTATGGGTTTACCTACAATCCATGTAAAAGCACAAATAATCTTCTTCAGCAATGCTAGGTCTGACAAACTCAGTTGGACTCCATTTGTTCACCTAAATCATTTAGTCCTCAGCTCTTATACACCTCTAGTCTCATGTGGCAAACAACCCATAACATATTGTATTTGCTTTACTGTATTTATGTCATTATTTAATTAGAAAACTATATATTCCAGAAAGAAGGCGCCATGTGCATACCTCTATGGCTTCGTTTAAAAGGATAATTAGAGCCAGGTGTTGCTAATCAAGTGCACTTGATTATTTGATTATCAGGAAGTACTACCGCCTTTATATCAAACTTTTTTTTTCTAAGTTTGTTGAGGTTTGAGTAGGTGACAACCAAGGATGCTAGAGAAACAAATCTGCATATTCATGTATTCTTCATGTATTTTATGCATAGTTTGAAGTGAAACTACACATAATGCTTTGTATGAATAGTGTTATTTGTGTCACAAAAGTGTTCATGCACAAGTGTAAGGACAGCCATAGAGGCTTTGCTCTCCCATAGAGGCTTATTTGTGTGTTACATATGTAGAAATATTGAAGAGAATACTTCCAAATATACAAAGTTTGTGTTGTTATGTTTGAAATTGAATACAAATCATGGTACAGTAGAGTCCATGGGGCGACATGTATGAACCTTGGCGCCCACACCGCAATTTTATAGTAGTGTAGAATGCGCCAGAATGTATGTTCTGTTCTTCTGCAGTTCATACATTTGGCTCAGGTTGACCACCTTTAACTTAGTCTGGCTGTCCTAACTGTTGTGCACCTAGGTTTGGTGTCAAAGAATCATAAATGTGTCTAATTCTACCAATGTGGTACAACATACCCCCAGAACGCCCCAAATCTTTGGCACATTGCAAAGTGTTGGGGCCGGCGCCAATTTCTCCAAAGATTGGAGTTCTTCTGATCATACATCTAGAGAACAGGGCTTTACGAGTTTTTGGGCTAAAAGCACACCAGAATACTGGTGCAGCCTCATTCATACATGTCGCCCCATATGTACCAATATGATAGCCATATAATGGCTGGAGTGCAGTTCAAGTCCATACTGTACCTTCACGTATACAGAAGTGTTCATAAGGTCTAATAGATTGGGATATTATGATGGTCTGTGCCAAAGGACAAAGTCAGTTCTTCCATTTTGTGTATATTTTCACCATATTGTATATTGATATAAGATAATACAATTGGGGCTTGAATTTTAATTTCTCGTTATGCAAACTGAATAAATTTTCATGACATGCTAGCAAAACCCTCAGTGACATGGAAACCACATCACAACCACTGGGTGGCTACACATATACTATAGCACAAACAACTTACAACAAGGTATAGTAAATCGATTTTTCTTTCAAAGCTAGTGATCTTACAGCTTTTATCTTGGGCTATGCTGATTAAAGAGAGAAAAGGATGGACATATCTTTACACTTATTAGCTGGTACATTAAGAAACAAATTTTCCTTACTTTGATTTGGCTGATTAAATAATCATCTGAACAGACAGATGTCCTACCATATTTTTGGCAACTGAGGTCTTTGATGGTAAAAAAAGGTTGGTTTAAGTGTTGCTACTGGGCTAATGCCAAAAAAGTTCAATCTATACATCTGCGTGACTTTCATAGATAATTACTCTATGTACCCTGTAACTAAGGGGTGTCAAACTCATTTTCATGGCCACATTGAAGACCGCAATAACATTGTAGTACTCCTCAAAGAGCTGTGGTGCATCACATGTTCAGTAAAAGATCAAGATGTCTCTTAAGGATGTGCAATATCCAGCCCTTTCTCACCTCTTTAACACTGAGCTTCAAACCTTGGAGGGTGGCTAGAGCTGTCAGACCTATGCCATTGCCTGTCAGTTGCTGATCAAAGCGGTCGGGAGGTGTGCACCAGAACTCCAAATACAAGAATGAACCCACTCCAAGCGCTCACTGCACCAGGGGAAAGCAGAGAGCTAGTTCATCTGCATCCGGAACTTCTCACTGTCTGACCCCGCGAGGACCACATCAAATAACATGAAGGACAGATTCAGTTCATGGACCTTCAGTTTGACACATGTGCTCTAATTCATGGCTTCCAACCTGCAGCTCTCCAGATGTTTGCATTTGCTAACATCATTAAAGCTGTAGCTTTACAACAGCTGGAGACCACTGTTATATACAGTACCTATTGTATCTAATGCATTTTACCGTTGCCTTATAAAACAATAGGATACAGTCTATTGATGTCACTATGATAGCACCTGTGCACTCTTGGAGAGTCTATACTTTAACAAGAGGAAAAAAGTCTAAATTTATTATCCTGTTTATATTTTTGGTTTTAGGCTGGTAACCATCTGAGAGAGTGTTTACTTTATATTATATTTTCATCAGAAGGGCAAAGAGAAAATTAATTATTTGCATCGAGATTCTTGAAGGAGCCTGATGTCCTTGAATATATATTAAGTATTTTGTGTAATAACTATCATTAAAGGCTAAAAAGATTGCAGTAATGAAAATCCAGCAATCTGCAATACAGGGCACTAATCTCCCAGGAGTGCCCTGTTTTTATCACATTCTACTGCAGAATTATTGAGAGTACAAACTCAGCAGAACACATATTCAAAGCAAAAGAGACGTAAAATTATAATAGTAGCCCGAGATAATGATAATACTCAAGAAATAATGGGACAGAATAGTCAGCACAGATTGGTCAGAGGTCCGAGGCTTTGCCAGGAGCATTTAATTATTTATGGGGCTCTGACTGTAAGGTAATGCATTATTTTATTTATTCAATTACTCTTGTAGTACTTTGGGTGGACGTTACTTAATGCTAATAAATGGCAAAGTGCTTCATGCTATTAACAAGTTTGTATTTTGCATAATCAAGGCAGATAGTTAAAAGCTGCTTTTTTTGCTTTTTTCTATCTCATGTTGTATAAGTTTGAATGTAAAAAATGGCTTTTAGACCTCTGCTGCGTGTAGCTGCACAGAGACCCAGTGGGTTTGTCCTCTGGAGCCATAAGCACTTCATCTACTGACAATCTATGTCTTGGGGTTAGAGTGTAGATGCAGCATCCATGCTACAATTTCTTTACAATCAGATTCTGTATGATCGTAAAAGAAACAGTGTTGGCTCGTTTTCTGCTTTTTATGCCGACATGTTAAAATTAGAGGCATTAACAGGTGTAAGAAGTCTATTAACAATAAGTAATAAAAATCTTGATCTACAAAGTGCCAACTTACCACACTTTACAGCACTTCACAAAGCAGAGGGTACTAATGAAACTGGACATTACAAAGTAGCTAAAGCTACGTTTTGAATTCGGGTCAAAGTCAAAATCAAAAACTTTGGTTTGGATGGATCCAATTAGATTTCTGGTGAAAAATTTAACCCTGACGCTAAAGTCCACATGTATGACCTGTTTAGGTCTAAAACTCACTATTTTGCCCATAGGTTACTATGGGAAAAAGAGTGAGTTTTAGACCGAAACAGTTTTCATACATGTGGCCCTAAGTTGGAGTTGGGGTAAAGATTAGGAATCTGTAAGTGATCTGTAGGACTTAAATTACCTGTCCCCATTACCCCCAGTCCCGTGGCTCTTGTGCTCTGATGTCACTTCCCATTCTGTTTTAACATCACCTTTTGGTACTCTGGTGTTTCCAGGACTGGGTTAGAATTGGGGCTATTTATAGAGCTAAGGTCAAAGTTAAAAAAAATATGTACTTGGGACATCTCAAACAAGTTATTGTTTTTTACAAGTTTGCTCGATCCGATGTTGAAATCAAAAGGGACAGATTCAAACCACACTACTAATAACAAAGTAATGACCAAATCAAAAAGAGGACTGAGGTCCCTGCTTGTTAGATCTTACAATCTATGATTGATGTTAAATCAATGATCCAGACTGTTTGTACGGATGTAGCAGAGTCCAATGTGATTTCACAACGTTTCGTGTTATCTTCGGTTATCTTTAAGCAAAAGCCATTATAAAGCATTAAAAACATTAAGACACTATTCTGTGCCATATATCATGGTGAGTTATCTGTCAAGTTTAGTTTTGCTACAAGTATTTTGGTTCCATACAACTTGAAGGTTAGGCCACAGTATAACTATTTACATGAGGTCTGATGAAGAAATGTAAAGTTTCATACAACATCAAAAATGTTAATACCTACATACTAGTTAACCGAAGATTATTTTCTTTATTATTGTACTATAGCCCTCTTCTGGCTCTAATCAGTAGAGATAGGTCAGTTAGATATCCTCTGGAGAAACTATCAAGTTGATACTCTTCTATTAACTATAAAAGAGATCCACTACAAAAGCATGTCTCTCTGTGTGTCTCTCTCCCCCTCCCTCCCCCTTGCGTTTCCTGGACAGTCCATGGGTTTTTACTTGTAATGCTTTATTTCCCCAGGCAGCATCTTGTGGTAGTTCAGGCCTCATGCATAGGTCAAAGCCATGTTTATGGAGCCCATATAATGACTAATAGAGTCTTTGTGGTTCCTTATTACAGACATTTCTTTTGCAATTATTTAATTTTTTCACATGGCACTCAATTCTAACCTAAAAACTATGCTTTGCAATGCTACGGCATGTTATAGAGTACACTACAACTTTTTATGTCATGTATTCCATATGAATCAGAGGCTTATAGTGGTACATCATGGACCCATAGATTGCCATGACTGCCATACTACAGATCAATACAACGTGGATCTATAAAATGACTATCTCAGAAAGAAAAACCCTAATATAAAACAGTCAACTTTATTAAATACTTTAAAAGAATACCAAACAAATCTCCTTATCGATAATCACAAAATAACACAAATATTACCAAAAACATTAATAGTGATTTCTGGACATCAAGACGCACCTCATATCTTTTCTAGGCATCAGTGTTTATATATCTTTATGAACCTTATTTTATAGGGAAATGCATCAGGAGTAATTACCTGGTGCTAGTGGTTATTGTTTTTATATGCCTAATGGAACATTGTGACCATGAGTAAGGGAGTATCAGGGCGACTCTAGAGTTAACCACTATGGTTAGGGCCACTCCTTTCGGGGGTTAGGGCCTAACAGTAGGGTTTGAGTAGAGACAGGTTATATCTATTGGCCGTGTATTTTCGTTTTTTTCTTCTCATCTGCCTGGACTCGCTCACCTTGAAAAGGAAGACAACGGCGCTGTGAGTAAATACATTTGGTGACCTTTGTTTGTGTTTTTTTGTGATTATCAATTTTTTTGGTATTCTTTTAAAGTGTTTAATAAGGTTGACTGCTTTATATTAGGGTTTTTCTTTCTGAGATATTTATTGTCCTACCCTAATTTATTCACATAAATCCTTAAATCTGGCAATAGATCATGGGTGAAAAATATGTAATAATTTACTTTCTAACAAAGTTAATTTTGGAATCTTACAAATTAGGATTGCTTTATTTATTTCATTTTGCTGTAAATATCCAATAAAAGCACTGTTTTTTACTTGTTTCAGTGTCTTGTTCACTATATGCACCAAAAAAGCTTCTGACATCAAATGGATTCATAGGCCCCTGTTCCCCAGACGAGATTAAAACGTGTGTCCTTTTGTCTGTTCAGCTCATATAGATTGGACCTAATTTTTTTTTTTGCTGTATGGAATAGTGCAGCAGATGTCTTGTATTAGTTTATTTTTTAACATGGGAAGCTATGGGTGACAGATGCTAATAAGTGGCATCAATTAAAGGGGTTTTTCTCACTACAAGGATTGCTTTTTATGTTAAAGATCTTGCAAAAACAAGTCACTTTGCAGTATGTGTCCATTATCAGTTACCTACCTATTCCTAAATAACCCCTCTTGTATGAGCTGTATCAGCTTCTCAAGTCACTATAGCTACAGACCTGTTCGATCTCTCATGATAGGCTGCCAGCACTGGTCACTATAGATATCGACCTGGTGTCCTCAGCAGCTCATCACTGCAGGCCAGTAGAAGCCAGTAAACCCGCTCCTGAATTCAAAAATGAAACCGAGAAAAAAAAGAACTGAAGTAAGATGTAGTGAGACAACTTGTTTAAGCATATTCGTCCCAGGTTACCAGTTGGAAACCTTCCTAATGGAATTTTCAGACACACGACAGGCAACAGTTTGAAAAGAGCCTAAAAGGGGTAAATTATAGTAAATCATTATTTATGGTATAGTACACACTTGTGCTTACTGAACTTTTGCCATGTAACAAATGCAATAATATGATTTTTCCATAACTATTCATTTCAGAATGTATCTTTCAGTAAATTACTATAAACTGCAAAATGTCACAAGAAACAATGTATTTTCACAGAAATCCTAGAAATCTTTTGAGGTTTGCTTTTTTATTATTTCAAAGATTTGTTTAACCATGACCAATACTATACATAACAATGAATAATTGTTAAAAAAAGAAATTATAATTGAATTCACAATGAACATGTCTTCAGAAAATGAGAAGACTTGAACATTTAAAATTAAAACTCAGTGTAAAAATTTGGATTATTATTGTTGTTAAAATAAAAACAATAATAAAACTACTGGAAATTCAAAAAAGTCTCCATTTGTTAGAGCAGATTAATGCTAAAAGTAAGCAGTTCTCATGATAGACATGAACCAAAAATTTATTTTACAAAGTTGCCAATTAATTTGAATGATTACAATGTTATGCTACGTTTAGCCTTTTGTGGCAGATCTTTTCCTGGTGACTCTAGTCATTTAATAATAGTTTTAGCAGCATGGTGATCAGCTCATCTCCAGACCAAATATATTTCAGAAAAAGGTTGAGGTTCATGCACACAGTTATATCAAGAATCTGTATCATCCACATGTTCACCTTTACATTTTCAACTTATCCTGATAAAATTCAGTACAATATCATAACATGCTAGCAAAACCCTTTACAATCCACATACCAACCACTGGGTGGCCACACACTAACAGCATAAACAACTTTCGACAGTATCATAATATCTCATATTGTTTAAAGCTGGTCACACCATACATTTTGGTATATTTTGAGCCAAGAGGAGAAGACTGGAAGGATTTGTTATACTGCACACACATAAGTTGTGTCTTTGAGTACTTCAATTGTCATAAGGAAGCTTTAGCTCACTGAGTAAGTTAGAATTAAAATTAAAAAAATATATATTGCTTGTTCTAATGTATGTCATATAACAGGGGTTTTGTCCAGCAAGGTTTCTAAGGGAGAATAAAAAACAATAAATGCCTCACTGAGTGAGCACCAATAACTACATATCGTGGAGATATGAGTAATTGACATGCTACTCTACAGGGCCTGAGCACATTGTCTTATTGGGCATTTCCTTTTTTAGTATAGTTCATTGTTATTAATAGTGTTGAGTGAACAGTAAAAAGTTCTAGTTCAATTAGAACCTCAAACTTTAGTGTATTCGGTTTGAGGTTCTGTTCAAACTCGAACCCCATTAAAGTAAATGGGAGATGTTTCGATTAATTTTTATACCTGTACAGGTGAGGAGAAGCTGTAATTATCATCCTTAACAGTAAACTGGATACGTGGAACAACTTTGTGACGAAAATTTGGCTCTGAGAGTGACAGAAAAAAATTGAGAGGCTAAAATACTTCATTCCTTTCAATGGCTAACTGAAAAGATGAGGACAGCTTGCAAGCAGGCACGTAGCTATAGGAGGTGCAGCGGTAGCAGCTACTATCCTAAGGGGGCCCAAAAGCATCTTTGACACATAGGAGATTTGGAGTTATACAATTACTGATACCCCAAAACTGCAAAAACGGATCTTCTGGGCACTGAGTGTGATTTAGCAAATCCAAGCACTCTGTATAATATATATATCCATGTATATGAGAGTTAGCCGTTATGTGAGCCTGCAAATGTCGCCGAGTAACAGCTTCTGGGTGTGGGAAAGATGCAGCCAGCAATACCAAACTCCCTAACTATTGATGTCTATGGAGAGGAAAATGCTATCTAACTAGGAACAGTCTGTAGAGTACAGAGAGTGAGATGAAAATGGCATTCACAAGGCAATACAGTGAAATATATATAACATGGTCATGTGATTTTAGTAGCCAATGAGAGTCCTACACCTCAGCAATGACGTCATTGACACTTCTCTGTGCTCTGCACTGATTGGATGGCAACCAAAAGTGCATGTCAAACTGGAACTTTACTCGAACGAACAGTAAAAGGTTCAGTTCGAGTTCTAAAAATCAAAAAATTTGAGCCGTTCTACAAGAACTTAACTTTTCTAGAACAGTTCGATCAATACTAGTTATTAATTAAAAGCAGTAAACCTTTTTTGGTATTCTTTGTATAGTAGTAAACTATAGTGTGCAACAAAATAAAAAGCTTTTCTTTTCAGCAAAACGCTGAATTATTTTAGGATTTGAACTGAAATAGAAACTATTTAACAATTCTATTTTTAAAGCCCATTTGTGCTCTTCTAAAATAAGCTTGTGTTCCCTCTAGAAACAAAAAAACAGGAATTTTCTACATCAAGAACTTTACAGATGCCCAAATTGGCCAAACATCACCTGGTTTAAATTACAAAATGCATTCCAAAAACAAGAGTACAGCTAAGATATAACAGATGTGTAAATTGGCCCTGGATGCCTTTAAACAAAGCAGGTAATTTAGGAATATGTGTAAAAGTTCTAAAGCCATGTGCAGGTGTAAAACATGATATAAGTTTATTGTGATGTTTCAATGCTATAGTATTTTGCAGAATTCCAGAAAAAAACAGATGGTCTGGGAAACAAGCATGAAATGTACTGAACTAAACTGCTGCATTTGTTGTTTAGGTGGGAAATAAACATTGAGGACCAGGGATGACTATAAAAGTACCATTCAAATACATCTTCAGCATCTCCACAACACAGATGTTTTAAAATAATAATGGCTTCCTATTGATTTCATTCCAGGGTCTTTATTGTTTTTTAGCTAAAGGTAGTGAAGTCATTTTTATTTTCCTAGTCTGTTAGCCCATTGAAAGCTGTAAGAATTCATGTAAACAACTGTAAACAAGGGCTAAAACTGCCTACAGAGGTAGCAAGCTCACTGTTGGAAATACTACTCAAGCAGTTTCATGAGCAGCTGAACCAACGTTAGGTTAGGCCTCAGGCACATTGCGCTCTGTATGCCGCCATATGTTGCACCGTATTCTCATCTATAAGCAGTGCTTCTAAGGGGACAAAACCTTTGCAGGTGGTTCAACGATGACAGTGTTTTTCACAGTTCATATGTAGAAACTATGAGACACACAGATCTACAGTGTGTCCATACCTGTGTATAGGAGCTATATTATAGATACGGGCAACAAAATCCAGAAGACAGAGTCTGTATTCAATTATTTACTTGCTATAACTATGGTCACATAAATCTAATAAAGAATATCATTCCATCGGCCACATTGTAATAGATTCGCTGTTTAATCAGATTCAGCATTTAATGAATTTAATTCAGCATTTAGTATTGTACAACAGGTGGTCCAGTTAAAGAAAAACATTCTATTCCATTATGCTCAGGGTGGTCCAAAAAAAGAAAATATTTAGCTTGTAGTCTCTTGCCGCCCCTGAGCTCATGGTAATACGCTCCTCTTGACTTATGAAATATCATCCCAACACAGAAGAGATGCTCGCTGTTCATTCATTTATAATGGAGTGTAAGCAACTCCATTATCTCAGGAAGAGAACCCGGAAATCGAGAGCAGTGGATTACCAGAAGCTTGCTTGTGACAGCCACTTGAGACAACTAGCTAAGCATTTTTTTGTTTAATTTTTCACTCTAGGCCCAATAGAATAGAATTTTTTAACACTGGACAATCCCTTTAATTCCCACATTAAGGGCGACATGTATGTAATGCGTCTGAGATCAGGGGGGGCGTGTGAGGCATGTCACACTAAAATCGTACGAAGCTTTGAACGGCAAATCCAGGCGCATTACTGCTGGAACAGGTAGACTACTTTAAAAGAGGTTTACCTGAGCCTGAATTGTCGCTTAGTAGCTAGATAGTGCTAAATCTATGATCCGCAGTAGAACAGGTTTCATAGATTCAGGCGCATTCTACGCTACTAATGCGCGTAAAAAATGGCGCTTTGGCATAAAAAATCAGACATGTTGCCCATAGTGTTTAGATTTTTGCAAAACACTCCAAAACATAGATTCAGCAAGACTTAGAACATGAATATTTGAAAAATAACACTTGGGATCCTTTCCCTGTATGAAAGCCTCAGCCATTTTTCTTTTTTTCTTTTGTTAAGGTCCATAATACAGTCCCATAGGCTTGTGCTTTGTTGTATGGAGCCACTGCAAGCACTGCTAATCAGGGAGATAATTAAATCAGATCCATGGGCCCCCATTTCTTCATACTGCACAACCACAGTAAAAAGGAATATAGTGGCAACATACAATATTAGTTGGTCTCTGGCATGACCGTTTTATGTTGATAATTCTCTATGAAAAACTGGAAACTGGGTCTGAAGCCCCAAAATGTTACCTTAAATAATGCAAATTAAAAAGTAAATCAATAAAGCAGATAAGTAGTACAGGTAAAGCAAGTCCTTCCATATAACATCAGATAGAGCTGCTGGAAGCTGGAAATAACTTTCTATGATGAGGACAAGATCTTTTTTGGGTAGTGTACTTTATACGCAATGTACTGGAACACAGAAAATGGGGCCCTCACTTATTATCCAAAGTAGCCGCTCATCTTGGCACATGCAAAGAGCAGTACAAGACATGTACAGATGAAGCAAAAATGAATCTATCAGATAACTCACCATACCACAGCATAGAACAACTCAATTTTTCTGTGCTTTTTAATGGCTTTGTTAATGATCTCAGAACAGGTAACACTGAAAGCTGCAATATCACAGTCAACTCTGCTATGCAGCTACGTCCATAGTCATATTCTGTACTGTAGAGAGGCCTTACTAAACTGTCAATAAATGCATGCAATACACTAACACGGATGTTTTACCAGTAAAATGTTCCTAATAATTGGCTGGATCAATACCTGGGACATTGTATGGTAATTCTGGTTTCAGGATACAATGTCCTAGGCAAGGTCCTTGTATGGTGAAAATATGGTATCCTGAGGCCGTTGTGACTTGAGGGAAAACAGTATGAAGAAAGTGGTGGTCACCAGTGTTGATCGAACCGTTCGAGAAAAGTTAAGTTCGAGTATCATTTTTTAGAACTCGAGCCAAACCGAACATTTTACTGATCGTTTGAGTAAATGTTCGCATTCTACATCGCATTCGACACGCTATTTTTATAGTTTTTAGGCGCATTAAATCAGTGTAGAGTGTGCCTGAAAGTACGATCCTCTCAAAAATCTGGCATAAAATATACCTTGCATAGTAAACATAATACGCCTAAAAAGGCGCATTGCGCAAATCGCAGCACATATCATATCATTGGAAGTGTATGTAATGCACCTAACGAGATGCATTGTGCACTGAGGCGCATAGCATATCATTACAAGTGTATATGTATGTTATGCGCCTCCGTGCGCGATGTGCCTCGAAAGGCGCATTACATACGCTTCCAATGATATGATATGTGCCGTGATTTGCGCTAATCGCAGCACATAGCATTTCATTGGTAGAGTATGTAATGCGCCTATAAAGGCATATCGCGCACGGAGGCGCATATCTTATCATTACAAGTATATGAAATGCGCCTAACACATATACACTTGTAATGATATGCTATGCACCTCTGTGCGCAATTTGTCTCGTTAGGGGATTTACATACACTTCCCATGATAAACTATGTGCCGCGATTTGCGCTAATCGCACCACAAAGCATATCATTGGTAGAGTATGTAATGCGCCTATCGAGGTGCATTGCGCACGGAGGCACTTAACATATCATTACAAGTTTATATGTGATAGACACATTACATAATCTTCAAACTTTAAACCGAACTTCTCAAAGTTCGAGGTTCGACTCGAACTCAAACTTTTTAGGGCTCACTCATCTATAGTGGTCACACAAACATTCTGCCATTCCATTTCTAAGGAAGATGGAAACAGTTCGTACTTTTCTTGATTGTTTTCACTCCTGTAGACATATTATGAAATAGCATGGCGCAAGTGTCAACACCAGTCACCTCAAACTCTTGTTCTAGGTTTGCAGTATGAAGGAGAAGAGGCCTAAAGCTTCCCATCCTAAACATTGTTTGGAGTCCCATCGATGGAGCCCCTGTGCGATTGGATATTAATGTCAATAAATTTCTGTGTAGGATAACCCCTTGACATGTAAAGGAACACTTAAGACAAAATGTTTTTGTAAAGAAATTAACTAAGAAATCAACGTATTTAAATCTAAAAAAATAAGCAAATATGGTAGTGAACAAAGGAAAACAATTCCTCCCCCTGTCCTTAAATGATCCCCTTTTTTAAATGTATCTCACTAAAGCTGTCAACATAAGGCTTAATTTGTCTAAATAACAGGTAACAGTGACACCGGGAATGCGTTATAAAACCTTTAGCTGTCTATAACTCATCCATATTGGTCACAGCTGTCGATAAAATATGCCCTTACAGCTAACAAGTAGCTTCTGTGTTTTGCTTGTAGATTAGTTTCTCGGCCTGTTCTGTATTCTTTATCTTCATCACTGCACCAATCCTTTAATTAGCCGGAGAAATCTTCTGCATAGTGATTAGCAAATCACAGTTAAGACGGTCTTACAAAGAGATGTCTCTGGAAGCAGCTCAAAATAGCTTTCAGCCTCGGAAATTCCTCTCTCTGTCATACGACAAACGTGTTTGAGAATTGAAACCAAAACACTGACCTTCAGCTAATCCAAGACGCCAAAATTTTAAAATGCAAGAGGAAAACGATTTACCTTGATTAAAAAGGGGTTGTTGCCATTTCAAATGCCAGTGGCTTCCACGTTCTCTCTCTTTCTGAATTCTCCATGAATGTCAGGGTTGGTGTCCTCATTATACTGACTTTTGATGCTGCCCACCTAGCTGGAATCTTTTGCAAAAAAGGAATATTTCAGCATTTTCTGTAGCTTTAAAATATGTATGGAGCTGCAGTGGTGAAAAATTTGATTTTAAAAGTCTAAACTGCGGCCGGTTCCATTTCAGTCATTTTTTAATATAGGGTGCGCCACTGGTTTTCCGGGGAAGGACCCTAGGGGAACAATACTGTTTTGAAAATTAATTTTTTGACTGGGGGACCTAAAATGTCTTCCCGTGCCCTAAGGGTTTATGGGTTGTTTACATGTCCCCTTAGTTCTTTGAAGGAGTATTTTTTTTCTTTTTTTTTTTTCCCCTATCTGTCTTGTTCAGCTTTTGTTTAGATGTTAAAGCAAAAGCAAAATTTTGGAATTTTTGCTTTTTAAAACCCCGGATTAAGGCTGATTAAAAAGTATCTCATTACAAAACCATTGGGAAAAACCCTGAAATTTCCAAGGGATAAAAATTTTGTTTTAAAACCCCTTCTAATTAAATTATTTTTTTACGTTTTGCTTTGACCAAAGGAAATTGGGGGAAAAACGCAAGGGCCGCCATTATGAAATTGGCTTTAATGGCGCAAAAATTTGCGGTCAAACCGAAAAACCATGTGGCTATTAACATTGACAATATTAATTATTGATAGTATGTCTAATGGCTGCACGGTTTTGCTGGTGTTGACCTAAATATTCATGTGGTCACTCATCAAGCAAATTAAAATCATGTGTGCAGTGTGCCATGTGCCGGGTGTGGTTTTTGGCCGTACCGTGACTGACACAAAACCACAACATGTGAAGTGAAGATTGACACAGATATTAGGGGTGGGTGTAATGTAGGCGAAAAAGGGGCTTTTTCAAATGGATTTATGGGCACATTTATAAACAGAGTCCAAAATTTGGCACAATTTGTGCCAAAAATAATGTTATGCATGCTCTACACCACACTTATGATGTGTTTAGACAGTTTCTAGACTCTTTTGTGCTTTCCCACAAGGGGGGTTTGCCCCTCAAAAAAAGGGGGTATGAATTGCGGGAAAAAAAAGGGTGATTTTAGCTGCAATCTGTGCCCCCAAAAATTGCACTAAATTTGGGCACATTTAGAGCCACATTAGTCTAAGTCCAAAACTCTCCTTGTTGCCCCATACAACCAATAGAGTTTCCCCTTTTCATTTTCCAAGCATTTGTATGAAATGAAAGGAGATTGGTTGCTATGTGGTCCTTAGTGGTAAACCAATTTGAAAATGGTGTAAAGTTAGACTAAAAAGTTTTAACCTGTGCCAGATCTATCAACACTATGATAAATGTGGCGCACGCATTGTAAGACTGTCCAATCTAACTTAAAACTGTCTTAGAGTTAGTCAGTTTTGATAAATCTGCCCACTGTGATTTTCACAGATATCATATGACTTTCTTGTTTTTTTGAGTTCCATATAGGCTTTGGTGAAGGTTTTTCATAAGTTCCATGTGGATTTGTATATTCTGTACATTTAGGGCGACACGTATAAGGAAGAGCTTTTGAAGTGAAATATCTCGTTTTCACTGTAAAGGGGCCCCAATGATGAAAGTGTTTTTTTTTTGGATTTAAATGGTGTCTAAAGTTTGACGTGCCTCTCCTATGTGTTTGGCGCTTTAAAATAAATAATAATAATAATATTCGTTTTGGTGAATTTAAACACTCAGCCCACCACTTTGCCAATTTTTAAAACCAAAAGTGTAAAAACCCCTTTCAAACATGTCTCCCTTAACGTATGAACTGGAGTGCATTTAACATATGTAAGTATAGTACTGTGCAAAAGTTATAGGCAGCTGTGGGAACAATATGGCAAAATAAGAATGGCTTAATACTTTATTTTATCAGTTTACAAAATCTAAAGTGAATAAACAAAAGAGAAGTCAAAATCAAATCAATATTTGTTGCCGGACCCTTATTCTGATGGAAAAGGCGGAATGCATCTCCCCCGTGAAAAAACAAACAGTGGCCAGAAGAATGTAAAATTAGTGAGCCCTCAGCCAATGAAAAGGGAAGAGGTGGGATCCCCCTCCGGGGAACTGTGATTACACAAAAAAAGATAAGGGGACTGTGAAAACAAAGACAGCTTTGCAAAGACATCCAAATTGTAAAAGTTTTCTGTTTTCACTGGCCATTATTTTGAAGCCCCCTTTAATGTAATGATCAAAAAAACCCCTTTTAAATTTTTTTCCCTTAATTGTAATTAACATTGGTAAAGAGACAGAAACCAATATGAGACCATATATTTTGCTACAACATCAATAAAAAACAGGAATGAGCTTGCTCTACAATATTTAAAAGTAGTGTATAATAATGAATTAGTCAATTAGTAGTTAATAGTGTTGTTTTTCAGATTCAAATTGAAGTGAACTTTGACCTGAATTGAAAGAGATTCGAATCAGGTCAGCTTGAATTAAGTTTTAGCTTAAATGGACAAGGTTTGGGAATTTATAGGAGTTAATTTAGTGGTGCACTTGTTCATGTATTTATCCTATGTTATGTTAAACAGAAGTAACTTAAACAGGATCTCAGGCCAGACATGGCAGTGCCAAGAAATGATAAGTTAACCTGAAAAACCCACAAAAGCTCGAACCCAAGCCTGAATATAGGGTTAGGATTAAGTTTTGAGAAAAAAAAAATCAGATTTAGGTCATCCTGAACCCTTTTTTTTTACTCGAACCATAGTAAAACACTATTTGAGGTAGACTAGTAATTTGAGCGTAGTTTGTGTCCTCGATATCCTGTCACATGTTATCTGTCATTTCTCTACGACTCTTTGCTTTACAACTGACATAACATAATAAAATCTGCATTGTCAAGAGTTTTTTTTCATCTATCCATGCGAGTTTATCAGAATATCCATGTGTTTTTATTTACCTTTATATTCTGGAAGACAGTGGTTTCCATTTCACCACTCTCTTTTGAACACCATTTTCCCAGTCTGTGTTGTTACTGCATAGCCACTGAACATAAACATTAGCCAAAAACTGAGATGCCTGCAGTTCTCCTGTATGTTTTATGGATTTCTATATTGTTGACAACATGTTTCTTAATGAGTTGTGGAAGTTCTGGTATTTTAAGAAAATAACAGCTGTAGTAAAGCTTAACATTATTTTACCTGTGGCACAGAGCCTTATTTCAACCATTTCAATGGTTTTGAGATAAGATATCATGCTGCAGTCATTATACATTAATATATTTCATTAATATATTGTTTTTGTAGCTTCATGAAGTCCTAAAGACCTGAAAGTAATGCTGAAATAAAGTCCTCTTCTTTGATTTATCGTTTCTGAATATTTTATCCATGAAAACCTACCAATGTTCATGAATTCAAGAGCTAGACCGGATTGTGTCCCTCAGTAGCAGTGTGAAAGGCATTCGGGTAGATTAAATGGGTAATCACTTATTAAAGGCATAAAATTATGTTCCTTGTGGCCTACTGTGGTTTTCTCACCTCCTATTTTGTTGGCTTTGTTGACTAGATTTCTTTCAGACTAATAGTCTTCTATTACATATTTCTTGACCCAGCGCATCTTCACTTTATCAGCTCTGAATCGTGTATAATCAGGAGTATTTCTACTCTTAAACATGGTGGATGAATTTGTTTGATAAGATATAGCTTTGTTGAACAGCTCCACATTAGTGAAATTCACAGTAGTGCTCAATTAGGGGCTTGAGTAAAGCGCATTTTGGAGTCTGTGATCTGCCATCATAGGTTCAAGGGATAAGGTTAGCCACACATGGCGTTAATCGTGAAAAAAATGTCCTATTGAGCATGCATTAAAATCTTTGTGCAGTGTAGACTTGTTCAGTGATTCCTTTCCACTCTCTACTACACTTTTTATGGCATATCATAAATAGTGATTTCAGTTTGCTATCCAGACAAGAACTGAGGTTAATGGACTAACGTGTGGGAGGGTCAAACAATTCCGTAGCCCTTGAGGAAAACACCTAACCACAATACTTATGTAAGTACAGCCGGAGTGTTATCTATTACATGATGATGAGGGGACTCCTACATACCTGTCTCATGACCAAATTGCTCGGAAAGCTGTTGCATCATTAGTCAAATGTCTCTTCTCAGTTCATCAATGAAAGAGTCACACAGCTTGCACTTACCAATGTCTCTTGTCCCATATCTACAGTTCACTAATTTTAATTTCCCATCATATCAATACAACTTTGTTATGTTACAGGAGTATTCTATAAAAAGGATGTTTGGTGGCATCAAAGAGATGCAGTACATTTTGGCTTTGCTGAGATGATTAATTATGAATGGGACATCTGGATGGGGCCATAAACTTTTTCCTAGCACTGTACATTGTGGACAGTCAAATAATCCTGTTATCTTGTCTTCTGACTAAATGAAGATGATGGTTTCTTTTGCTTCCTTAAAACGTACATTACAAAGACAGGCTTTATTGTTAAGCAGATCTGACAGATCCATTCATAGACAAACTTGTTATTGCTTTGAAAGCCAACACAAGACTTTTATTTAAACTGCTGAAAGCATTCTCTGACAACGGGTGACCCGAAACTAGAGTGCCTCTTCTTACTCGGTAAGTGGCCTTGGCTGGGGAACACTGTCATTAATCGACGGTTAAAAACAAGGATCTGGGAGTACTTAGAAGAGACATTTTTACTGTGTATTTTAAATATATTCTATCCTGCGAGTAGTCTAGTATATTTATGGAAGCTACAATCAACTTGTATAGCCACATGTTTGTCTAACTAAAAAGCTGGTCTCTCTTGGTTTTCAATCCATTATATCTATTTACAATCTGTTTGGGAACTCACAGGGAACATTTCCAGACGTTTTACATTAAACCAACAGCCGCACACCTTCTATCTCCAAGCTATATCTTCCACATCAATTGTCCTCCTACTTACATTTACACCTTTTCTTGTCATTTCTCTTTTATTTGTATCCTACTGTCCTTACGTGTAACTTTTGCTTTCAGCTGGCCACTGGTTTAAAATGATATTATGGTGCCATGGGTGAGGCATATGACTTCGCAATACGGTTCTTTAGGACTCTGAATACCATAGGGAGAAGTATGAACCCCTTGAGCCAGGTATTTTAGCTTGTTCTGCCTCCAAGCCATTTTAAGCTGGTAGCTGCATCTTGGCAAGTACACTGACAAGTAGCAGTCTTCATATCCAATCTAGATATTGTGAAACAGGCTCGGTAAGAGATCCGATGCCTACCCCTATGGGGCGTCCCAGAGGACGATCCAAACTTTTGAGCAATTTAGAGAGAAAGTACCATTTGGATTTTGAGACTTTTTTAGGAGCATAATTTTTCGGCATGCATGAGAAGAAATGAAAACAATTCATTAGGCAGCGTATAGCAGTAGTTTTTGTAATTACCATCTAAGATATTTTCTTCGGGTCTCAGTAAGTTATATATAAGTGTTTGAAGTTCTTCACTTGTCCTATTACGCTTCCGATAGTATGCTTTATTTATAATACATGTTTCCTTGTCAGGGGGCTATTGATCTCTATTTCGGTTGTCTTTAATTTTCAGGGCTATATTTCTCCACGTTAACTAACATATAAGACTTATGAAATATCAAAGCTATAAATCTCTAAAACAGCCATCATAGCAAAGAACGTGTGGGCCCAGTGCCCAACTGGGGCAACAAAAATGGATATTACACTCCACAACAAATCATCACTATTGACCACTTCTCATATTAACACTCCTCATTCAGACGTCAATCAGCCCGATCCGAAATATTTTTATCCAAAAGAGGTCCTTATTAGATCTAGAGTGACTCTCATCAATAATTATTCGATGGTTATATTCCTTACTATGAAATTACTTTTTTAGGCATCCAGTATTCTCAATCAAATATAGCTTAATGACAAATTTGAAATCTGGGTGTTCACATCCCACCTAAACCTAAAAAATTGCTACAACAATGGCTATATAAAAAGATTGATTTTAAAACAGCAAAAGCAAGACCTAAAGGTTACATGAAACGAAATTAAAATTCCGTGATCTTGCTAACTGATTTAATTATTTCGCTGATATCTTATGTGTTATTTTTCATTGTAACGTTAAATGGGGGAATGCAGGGGGGTTACTTTTGATTAACTATGGTTTTTCGTCGTGACGCCTCATCCATTTGCTTGAGGGAAAGGGTTCAGTAAGCGAATACGGCTGAAGGCATGAGCATGTGTTTTTTCTACCAATTGCATACACTGGAATAGTCTAGCAATAAATCTACAAAGCCGAGGAAAACTGGAGGCGTGCGGTTACTTTAAATGCTGTGGCCTGTACCCTTGGTACGTTAGGCTTTGTAGCTAGAGCTAAAACAATCACTCAAAAAAGGTAGTGCAGTAGGCCTAACGGGCTGAGTTGCATTAAAAGGATTAGCCCCATTATTCTGAATTAAGCTTGAAGGGTACTGCTGTGAAATGGTACATAGCCCTGCTATTTTGATCAAAGAGGCGTCATGGAACTAGAACCCTCATAAAATAAATATTGGTGCAAGATCAGAAAATTGTTGTTGCTGCAGCGTTTTTACGGCTGCATTATAATCCCGATGTAAAGTACGTGACGAATGATTTTCAAAAAAGGTTAGTCAGGTTTATAACCATGCTAGTAAGTAAACGCACTGCGCCTAAACAGACGTTGGCAAGTTGAGGTGCATCGCAAATGCTAGCAAGAGTATATAATGTGCCTATTAAGAGCCCTTGCGTAAGGCGGGACATAAGGTATCCTTTATAATGTATGTTATGCCTCGATAAGCGGCATAGAGTCAATGGAGGAGCCAAAACATATCCTAGTCTCCGTTAATGGCTGCAAAGAGTGGTTTGAATTGGTATATGTCCCCCTAGCATTTGGCTATTACGTCAGTAATTTTTTTATCGAGGATATATGGTAAAACGTTTTTTTCTGCGGCAAAAAAATACCCAAATTATGGGCAGCATTCGTCTTGGGACATGTCGCCTTTAAAAGCGTAACCTCAGAATTGGGTAAACTAGGTTTAAAATCCCAGCAGGGTGTGAACTCGGGCCAACAGTCAGCGTGTCCTTTGTTTGGATGAAGGTGCGGTCTAACCCCTAATGTATCACATGCAAAATTAAGGTCCACAGGTTTAGAAGAAGGTCACCCCATATGAGCTTCTATAGAAACCCAAATATCAGGATCTTTGTTAAACTCTAATGGCGTAATTTGTGGTGGCAAAAATTACTTTCAAGCGGACTTAGAAAATCGGAAATAAGAGAGGGACCGTCCTGTCGGTTAAGGATGGAAGTGAATGTCGTTGACATGATCCCCGCAAACCTCTTTCCACATTGGCCTCCTTCATGGTATTTCTAGTCAGCTCCGACCTAAAAAAATGTTAGCTCATGATCAAGCGGTCAGTAATATTTTTAAGGTTGAAAAAAAATTTGGTTATGCTTGTAAACATACCTAATCTATGATTGGTATATGTAATACCCGCCGATGTATGTGCTTTCGGGAAGTAATACAGAATAGAGGAGGTTTCGGGATTGGATTCCCTTAATAAATCAATATAGACCCGAACAACAAGCCCTACTGCTGCCACCCCGTAGGTTTAATAAAGATACGCTAAACACCTGATTATATCTTATCTACAAGGGTGAGTTTGGGGGAGCTGTATACATTCAATCAGGTTAGGGGCCCCCCCCCTCCTTATGAAGTATGTATCTTTTAGCTAAAGTATGCTGATCTAAAAAATGCAACATTGTTTTACTATTGGAAATGCTGTGAAAGTACAATGTGTTGCTGTTATCTTGTGCTTTCTATAGAAAACATGCTGGTCTGAAAACAATCAGTAATAAGCTACGATCGTCTATTGATGCCAAGGCTATAACCTGCTCATTATTAAATGCTCAGGGCTAATTGAGTCATTTTCACACTATGGATCACCATTTATTACATGAGACTCGTTACTTTTGTATGATTCATCTTAATCAAATCTTGGGTTTCCTATGCAGTAATAGCGTTGCTAGTGGCAGGTTGACTATCCAAGTATGTGAGATCGATGGATATTTCCAAAAAAAACGGGACGACAAGGAGGAGGTCCGTTATTTATTATCTCATTTGTCTTATTTATTAATCTGTACCTCAGAATGACTTATTATTCATTCGTTGATTTATTATTCCAAGACCACTTGATTTATTTAAGGCTCTTTTCACGTTTGACGATGAACTCAAAGGAGTGTTAAGTTGTAAAGTGAACTCTTTTGATTTGTTTAATGTATTTCCTATCTTCATGGTGTGTACGTACAATGTTTTTAGGAAAAAAAAATATAAAGTCACAAGATATGACGGAGGAAAACTGGTTTAAGAGGTACTTGTGATCCAAGGAGTGATACACTGGCACCTTACACAACCCAGGACCATATCCAGTATTTAAAGCTTGGGGCTAAGCAATGTTGTGGGCCCTGGCTACACAACCACTCACAAGGGGAAGAAACAATGAAAATTATCAATAGAAATATAATTTGAATGTCTTCAGCCACTGATATTATTACAATGGTTGCAAATGAGGAAAATAGTAAAATTTGTCTCATGGATGCAGAATTGCCTACTTTCCACACTAAGGGCGACATGTATGATTCTCGCCGCGTCGGAGCGCACCTTTCCGCCAGTTTACCGCCGAAATCTGCGCCTGATTTATGTCGGCGCCGGGGCGCGCTCATACATACCATGTAAAGTCCGCCGCACCTCGCCAGTGTGTGGGGCGCAGTGCGGGGACTTAGGCGCAGTGCAGGGCTGCGCCAAAGATTCAGCGGCGGAGGTAGTGCGGTCATACATGCAGTGTAAAGTCCGCCGCGCCAGTGTGTGAGGCGCAATGCGGGACTTAGACGCAGTGCGGAACTGCGCAGAGAATGTATTCCGATTCGAGACAGGCTGGAAAACAGCGAGAAATCATTAAACATGTCCGTGCGGAGTATGAAACAAAAAATCGCCTTTATAAAGGCGTCAAACATTCTCTGAAAAAGAGCTCAAACCTACTAAAAAAAATACATAAATAAAATCACTTTCCAAAAATCTAGAACGGCGCTACATCGGGAATTTGGATATTGGAAATTGCCGGGAAATACAGTAAATCAAATTCTGTAAGCTATTCTCATTGGTCGACAGAAGCCAGCCAATCAGAATAGGAGCGACAGTGAACCATTATAACCTATGGAGAAATATTGACCAATCAAAATCAAAGGCGGGACAGTTCAAAATACAGTAAAAATGCAGAAAAGAGCTGATTAGTTGAGCTAGCGGGGGCTTGGCTATGCCGGCCAATCAGAGCACGAGCTACTTTCTCATAGAGTTCTATGGGAAAAAGAAATGCAGAGCGAGCTCTGTTTGTGATTGGCTAAGTTGAAAGAGGCACGGTTATTTGGACCAATGGGAGAGCGAGCGACGCTCTTATGGGTTTTCTAATGCAATCTGGAATAAAACTGTACATGGCCGAAATCAAATGATAAGACTCCAGAAGTTGTCCCGATATGTATATAAAATGATCAATAATATGGAGGTAAAGAAAATAAAATATAAATTATTACTGTATTTTGAACTGTCCCGCCTTTGAATATGATTGGTCAATATTTCTCCATAGCTTAGAATGGGCCACTGTCGCTCCTATTATGATTGGTCAATACTCCTCCATAGCTTAGAATGGGCCACTGTCGCTCCTATTCTGATTGGCTGGTTTATGCCGACCAATGAGAAGAGCTTAAAAAATTTGAATTACTGTATTTCCCGGCAATTCTCTATATTGCAATTCCCGATGTAGCGCTGGTCTCGGCGACAAACGCAGTGTTAGTGATTTGATTGATTTATGTTTATAGAAGGTTTCAGCTCTTTTTCAGATAATATTTTACATTTAATAAAAATGATTTTTTTTAATCATACTCCATGCCGCACGGCCCTGAGCGCCGAGAATTCATTGCCCCGATATCTCCATAGACTACAATGGGACAAGTAGCTCGCGCTCTGATTGACTGGGATAGCCAAGCCCCCGCTAGTTAAACAACAATCAGCCTCTTTTCTGCATTTTTAACTGTATTTTGAACTGCCCCGACTTTGAATTTGAGTGGTCCATACTTCTCCATAGGTTTTAATGGTTCACTGTCACTCCTATTCTGATTGGCTGGTTTCTGCCGACCAATGAGAAGAGCATAAACAATTTGAATTACTGTATTTCACGGCAATTCTCTATATACCAATTCCTTATGTAGCGCTGGTCTCGCGATAAATGCGTTGTTCGGGATTTAATTGATTTATGTTTATAGAAGGTTTCAGCTCTTTTTCAGAGAATATTTTACACTTAATAAAAATGATTTTTTTAATCAGATTCCATGCCGCACGGCGCTGAGCGCTGAGATTTAATTGTCCCGATCTCTCCATTGACTACAATGGGACAAGTAGCTCGCGCTCTGATTGGCCGGGATAGCCAAGCCCCCGCTAGTTCAACCAATCAGCTCTTTTCTGCATTTTTACTGTATTTTGAACTGTCCCGCCTTTGGTTATTGGTTCTAACTTCTCTATAGGTTATAATTAGTGTTGAGCGATTACGTTGGCCATCAACATCGGTCGATGGTCGATAGTCGACCATCATCGACAAGATAGTCGATGGTCGATGGTAGATTATGATCGATGACCATTAAAGTCTATGGGAGAGCAACAACACCTTCATTCTTACACCCCAAACAGGGCTGGAGAAGCGGAATTAACATCCACAAAAGCCCAAATGGATACGTGCTAACATCTTAGGCAACACACTTAGGTAAAAAAAAGCCACAGGGAAAAAACTCACACACCATTCACTATCCCTGTTTTTGCACCACAAGCAAGACCCTTAAACCTGCATGACCCACAAATTAAAAAGTGCCAGAAGGCAGAAATGATTTAAAACCATCATTTTCCCTTGAACGGGACATTGAATATCCCTGTCCTGGAACGCAGCATGAGCCCCAAACCTGCATGACCCCCAGATTTAAAAAGTTGCCGGAAAAAGGAGTCTTTCAACCCACCAATTTTAGTTGAACTGGACATTGACTATACCTGTCCTGTACCACAGTTGACCATAAAAACCTGTCTGACCCACAGATTAAAAAGTGCCGAAAAAAGGAGTCTTTAAACCACCATTTTAGTTTCACCTGGACATTGACCATACCTGTCCTGGGCCACAGCATGACCCCCAAACCTGCATGACCCCCAAAAGAAACAAGTGCCGGAAAAAGGAGTCTATCCACCACCATTTTAGTTTCACTGGACAGTGACTATCCCTGTCCTGGGCCACAGCATGAGCCCCAAACCTGCATGACCCCAGATTAAAAAGTGCCGGAAAAAGGGGTCTTTCAAACAACATTTAAGTTTCACTGGACATATACTGTCCCTGTCCGGGGTAGCGCTTCCCCCTCCGTATGAGTGCGGACCAATGAGCTTCACAGGGAAAATACTGGTGGTTAACGCTCCTGTTCCACCCAGGGCCCTTTTTCTTGGCATTCTTTTCTCATTTTTACCAACGGCTGGGGGAAATTGTCTCTGTACTTGTTCTCTGTCCTGCTCCATACTCCATGTCCTCTGAATAACCTAAAATCTGGTCAAGTTTTCCTGTACCTCCGTTGTACAATTCAGAGGAATTTTTTTTACCAGCATTTTGTACATGCAAGTTTTTTAGTAGTTTAATTCTAGAAAAAAACATTTTTTAAAATAGTTTGGAATCCCACCATGTCTTTGTTTCTCTTTTTTAATTGTTTTAAAATTTGGGTTGTCTCAATACAGGGATTGATAGCTTATGTTAAAGATCTGCAAAAACAAGTCATTTTGCAATATGTGTCCATTAACAGTGTCCTACTTATTCCTGTTTCTGACAGCACCATCACCCTTAGCCACTCTTTGACAATTGTGAAGAACAAATTCCCTGTTAGAAACAACATTTTTTTATAATAGGACCTGTAGTATAGCTGCATGTCACAGCAGAATGCCCCCAAAAATTCAAAACATGACCCTTGAGCCACTTTGTACAATTGTGAAGAACAAATGTCTGTTAGAAACAAAAATGTTTTATAATAGGACCTGTAGTATAACTGCATGACACAGCAAAATGACCAAAAGTGAAAAAAACACGTATCTGAACTGTATTCGGATAATAAAAGGTATTTTTGGCACCTATCAATTCACCTGTGGTGACTAACAAAATTGCTGTAATTTCACAATTTAAGTGCAAGTGCCTCAATGAACAAAGCTGTAGTTGCGCAAAAGTGAAAAAAACACGTTATCTGAAATGTATTCGGATAATAAAAAGGTATTTTTGGCACATTTCAATTCACCTGTGGTGACTACAAAATTGCTGTATTCACTTTTAAGTGAAAGGGTGCCTCAATGAACAAAGCTGCCATGCGCCAAAGTGAAAAAACGTATCTGTAATGTATTCGGATAATAAAAGGTATTTTTTGGCACCTATCAATTCACCTGTGGTAACTACACAATTGCTGGATTAAATTTAACTGCAAGGTGGCTCTATCAACAAAGCTGGAATGGGAAAAATTGAAAAAGAACACCTATCTGAAATGTATACTGATAATAAAAGTGGAGTTTTTCACCTAACAAAGAGACCTGCAGTTACTAGAAAAGATGGGGTATCCTTATATAAGTTCAGGGCTGCCCAATATCCAGGAAATATTTCAATAGAAAACTGTTGATAATAAAGCTATTGCATTGCAATGTCTACACTAAGTCTTGGTGAACTTATCCAGTATTCTTATAGAGCTTGTCTGTGTTCGCACCGCCCCGGTCCCCTCCCCCTCCCCCCCCTTCCCTCCGTGACTATTACAGCAGTAGATGCTCCTTTAAAATTCTCTACTAAATACACATAAAATCTTCCAATCTCTAATTCAACTAAGTTGTAAGGATCACAGCTAACAGTAGAGCTTTCTCTGTGAAGAAATAGAATAATTTCGCGAGCTGGTTGGAACACAGGCAGAGCGCCACATCCTACTGCTAAATGAGAACATCTGAGAGACACTGATCATAAACAGGAAGGGCTGTTCTATGTAAAATGAGGTAATGTGATTTTTTCCAGCCAATCGCAACCATACACATCCCAGTCATGACGTCGCAAAACACATTTTACCCTGCTCTATTATGTAAGCTGATTTGCTGGCCGCCAAATGACAGGAAGCGCAGAAAATGGCGCGATCTTAATAGATGATGCACAGATTTTAACCTAAATTATCGCATGATCTAAAAATTTCGATCAACATAAAAACTGTGTCTATTTCAACTTTGTTGATAATAATCGCTCAACACTAGTTATAATGGGTCCCTGTTGCTCCTATTCTGATTGCCAGGATTGCCAAAACTCCCGCTAGCTCAACCAATCAGCTCTTTTTTGCCTTTTTAAATGTATTTTGAACTGCCCCCCCTTTGATTTTGATTGGTCAATATTTCTCCATATGTTTTAATGGGTTACTGTCGCTCCTATTCTGATTGGCTGGTTTCTGCCGACCAATGAGAATAGCTTACAAAATTTGAATTACTGTATTTCCCGGCAATTTCCAAGATCCTAATTCTTGATATTGCGCCGTTCTAGATTTGTGAAAAGTGATTTTTTTTATTTTTGAGGTTTGAGCACTTTTTCTGAGAATGTTTTACGCCTTTATAAAGGCGATTTTTTTGGAATATACTCCATGCCGCACGGAGCTGAGCGCCGAGATTTCTGTTGCGATCCTCTATATGTTTCCTCTCATGTTCCGTTCTCGCTTCACTTCGCCTCCGCCGGAGCATTTAGACCAGAATAAACTAGGTCTGATTGTCGAAGCTGCCGAGCGCTGCAATGTGCCACACTTTGCAGACTCGCGATCGTACATGCCTCGGAGTTTTTGAGCGCGCCGCGTCCCACCCCGGAATGCCTACATCGCGCCCACACCACGCCCATTGCACGCCCCTTCATGCGAGGCACAGCCGAAAGTGGCGAACGCTGCGCCTAACATCGCATACCTGCGTCCGACAGGGGATTCGGGACGGTGAGGCGCAGGATACGCCAGAAAACAGGCGTAAAGCCCGTTCAAACATGTCGCCCTAAGTCTTTTTTTTCTTCTAGTGAGTTATTAGGAGATTTGAATGTTGGGTGGGTGATCAGATAATTAGTCGGTGCATACTAGCATTGAACTCCTATACTTGTGGGGCCGCATGGCAACGGCCCAGAATGCCCATTGGTGAAGATAGCACTGAATACAGAATAGAATCATGACAAATATGCAGTGAGGTCAGCTGACCTGTTAAAGATCTTCTGCTGGGCAAATGAACAGGTGCATGGACAGCTCAATAGCATAAAGTCCAGGGAAAATTCAATCACTAATAAAAATTCCAATACTTAGTTCTTCACATTTTAAATGTACAGCTAAAACATTGTCCTCTGTTATTAATGCATTTTAAAGTTGAACTTCTCTTAAACTTAGCATACCGATAACAAGATGAATCCCCTCATAAAAATTACGTACTGTAAAGAATCTACATTTCTCTTGCTGTGAATTGTAGTTTTATGCACACAAGTTTTTGTGCAAGCGTCATTTACACCCAAAAATTGCCTATTCAGAAAAAGTGGATTGTGTTAAGTAGAAGGGGCATGACCTCTGCACCCCAACTTATTTTTTTTTAAATACATAAGAAAGTGATGTAAAGTACAGCACAAATCTACGGCAGTGATTTCTTTGTGTAGCGCATAAACACTGAAAGATGCCCTTCAACATTTGACATCTTGCTACAGCGTACTTTCCTTCAAGAGCGACATATGAAAAGCTGTTCTTAAAGGGAATCTGTTGCCAATTTTTTTTTTTTTACTTCTTAAAACCAGACATTTTCGGATTGTAGATTTCTCAATTTGTTTGTCTATATTTGATTGTGGGGACAGCATTCTTGCCTGCACTGCTTTAGCAGCTTCCTGCACATAGGAGCCTGTGAACTGGATCAGTCCCATTGACTTCTATAGGAGAGTTTTCTAGATATGCTCTGTAACCTGGAACGAAGTCACTGTGCAGGGAGGGGGAAAGGGTGAACTGTGACTATCTCCTATTGTGACTGGTGGATCCTGTGTTATCTATACACATTGGTGTCATCTTTCAGTGTAATCCTGCTTATGCCGATAATAAGCAGACGACTGAAAATCTTTCTCTACAGAACAGGAAGTGTCAGACAATTATTAGGCCTAGTGGCCAAAGTAAAAACTTCAGGACTTAAGAATTTTTAAAAATATTAAAAGTGATATAGAAAATTAAAAAAATAAGCAAAACGTCTTAAAAAATGTGTTTTACATAAAAATATGAGTTAAACAATAAGTATTTTTTGATGACACATTCCCTGTAATGAATTCCCCAACAAGGTGTTTTCTTTGAAAAAGTAGATTATGTTGCAACAATTGATTACCCAAAGTGGCTGTTACTGGTTGGTCATAATGGCTGTGTAATCATCTATATTCCATACAGTGTATTATACTTGGCATCAACTGTTTCTTCAGCATTTCAAATAAAACTACTTAGCAGAAGTAGAAACAAATTTCTAAGCTACATAATACATTCAAAAACTATGGCTCTCACTTAAAGGGGTGTTCCCACAAAGCATAGTCTACTACACAGGTTGGCTCTCAGCTAGCGAGCCGGTCGTGCATGAGAATGAGGAGGGTGTCACTTATGGCCATCCTCCCCATTCACTTATATGGGAGCTCCCAAATATAGCCGAGCATACTCACTCGGTTATATTTGGAACTCCCATAGAAGTGAATGAACAGCACAGCCACAAGCACTGCCCTCCTCATTTTCATGCACTGTTGGCCCGCAACTAGCTGAGAGCCAACCTGTGTAATAGATTTTGCTTTGTTCGAACACCCTTTGAATTCACATAATTTTATCTCATGGTTTCTTCAACCAACAATGTTGGATCTTTTGGACAAGATGGAGAGGTAGGGTGTGAGCAGGTCGAGCTACATCTGCTATGTCTTTACAGACAACCAGGGGGGTAAGTAGTTAATCAAGATTACTAGATTTCTAGTAAAAGGGCAACTTATGACTAGAAGGCAAAGAAAAATCCTGAAAATGTGTTGAAAGGGGTTGTCCAGCAAATACAAATTATTGTTTTAGGAGGCCAGGGTAGGTAAATTCTTTTTCAAAAAAGTTACACTTACCTACAGGTCCCCTGCCACTACCGCTCAGGAGCCCCCCAGTGATACGCTCCTCATGACTTCCATATCCTCATCTCAACACCCTGGCTCTATTAAATAATATTTTTTATTTGCTGGACAACACTTTAAAGAACTGTATAGAACCTATATTTTAAAAGCAGCTATGGCCTTGTAAGTGAAGTCCTTAGAACCCATAGTACATGAATGACTCTAAACTGAAAGTTGTCATTTTAAGTGATAAGATATCTTATGTCAGCACAATGCTAGAAATCCCAGATCTGCAATCCTCACCAATATACAAATGTAACAGTAATGAATGTGGGTGTTTTATAGTTATATATAAAGCTACTGTTAAGAGAATGTCCCCTCTTTTGTAAAATAAATAGCTGCCATAAATGCCTTACCCAACAGTAACATGGAGGCTCGTTGATCTCTGTTCACATGCTTCATGTAGTGAGATCCACACCAACAAATTTAGTAAAGTTTAACTTGACATTTATAGTATATCATGGCCATTGGAAAGCATTGAAAAAGTTTAAATAACTCTCTGTGGCGTAACATGGAGCATTATCTGTCAAGTTTATCTTTGCCACATTTGTAGTCTATCCTGTCAATATGTCATAAATGCCTATGATGGGAGTAGCACATACTGACCTCAATTGATATAGTACTATTAATAATAAAATATTACAGTATATATTGCACAACATAAAAAACAATGTTTTACTTTTTTTTACCTTAGTAAAGGATCTGGCATTTAGCAATGAAATAATAATAAAATAATAATAAAAGCATAATCATCTTTAACCCCTTAACACCAAGGCATTTTTTTCATACTTGTTTTTCCCTCCTCGCATTCCCAGACCCATAACGTTTTCATTTTTTTTATCTACATAGACATATGATGTACTTACCAATGATCTTATTCATACTACCATAGAATATACTGGTAAGCCGCAAAAAAATTCCATGGGGGCCAAAAAGTGAAAAAAAAAACGTACTTGTGCCATGTTTGCGGAAGTTTTGTTTTTACAGCATTCAATCTACAGTAGAAATTATGTATCTGTATTCTACAGGTTAATACACATTCGGCAATACATAAAATACAAAAACATTTTCTATTTTAGAAATTTGTGCCGCGGCGCCATTTTCTGCGACCAATAACGTTTTGGGACTAAAACCTACAGATGTGAGTGAGGGTGCACTTTTTGCGGGCTGAAGTGTATTTTTCATTGGTACCAGTTTGGAATACATGCAACTTTTTTGATTACATTTATTCAAATTTTTATGGGATGTGAAATGACCAAGAAAACGCAATTTTAGTGTTTGAAAATGTTTCCTTCTATGGTGTTCAGTGTCCGGGATAAATTATGTTATTTTTTAATAGATCAGACTTTTTAAGATGTGACGATTCCAAATATATGTAGCTTTTTATTATTTTATTTTTTTATTTATAAAATGGCAAAAAGGGGATGATTTGAATTTTTTATATTTTTTTACACTTTAAAACATTTTTTTTTTTACTTTAAGCCCCCCTTGGGTACTTCCCCACTAGTTGGCGTGATCGCTTATGCAGCCTACTAAATTGTAATACAATGCATTAGGGTGTGCAAAGATGGTGGTTTTACCACTTACTGCCTGGGGCCGGAAGTAGCAAAATCGAAAAACATGGCGGTGATGTAAGCTTTCATAAGGCTTTTGGCTGCCATGTTAAGTGATCTGGGCCCTATGACTTCGCCGCGGACGCCCCAATAGCGGCACCATTTCTCATTGATTTACACGCCGCAACCATCTTTGCTGTGGCGTGTAAGGGGTTAAATATCCCTTTACCGGCATCAGTACATACTCATACGTCCAGTGTGGATAAAGGATTAACACTGGGAATATATGATTCAATATGACATCCTAAAAGTAAAATCAGAGCAGCCATCCCATGTTTACAGCACAAATACAAATGTTGAGTGCGATATTAAGGCCCACATGTATGAAAACGGTCTAGGTCTAAAATTCACTTTGTTGCCCATAGTAATCAATCAGAGTGCCCCTCTCATTTCATATAGTGCCCTGAAAAAATAAAAGGAGCACTCTGATCGGATGCTATGGGCAACAAAGTGAATTTTAGACCTAGCCAGTGTTCATACATGTGGCCCTAAGTGATAATCATTCACAAGTAGTAATAAGGAGAGACATGTATGATTGGGTATTTCACCCTTTTCTAGCGTAAAATGCAGTTTACGATGTCTAATGCACCTAATGAATGTGTTAACCCATTGTTCGTAAAACTCAACACTTTTTAATGTGTCTAACATGAGGGGGCGTTTTGGAGGAATTCTGGGGGTGTGTTGCACCACATTTGTAACATTAGACACATGTAAATCTGGTTCGGCAAAACTAGGCGCATTACTGCTGGAACAGACAGACCTATTTCAATGTGGTCTGTCTGAGCCAGAGGTGGAGCTGGATTTTGCTGTAAGGGGCAAAAATGTCCATTATTTCTCAACTTACACCAGTACAATAATAAAAAGTAATTTCTGATAATTATCAAACTTTATAAAATTAAATTATTTAAATTTAACAAAAAATGCTATCATATAAAATTAATATAAAAATATATAATATTCCAAAAATATCTGCTATAAAAAGTATTTAAATTTAATACAATCTAAAACTAGTTTTACATTAAATAACCCACTGATGTTCTTGTTCAGATTTTTCAATTTTTTGTTTTTACTACATTAAATATAAAATGTATTTTTGCTACTCTCACCCTTTATTCTACATACAGCAAGAGCCAGCACAGCACAGGTCTTGCTGGGGCCTGTGGTCAACCAAGCAAGATCACTACCATAGTTTGTATGCACTGACATGCTATTCTAATAACTTTTCTTTATTTCCAGCCTATCTATAGCCTTTATACATGTTTGCCGCATTACCAATACGCCTAAGTTTCGTAATGTGCCTAACACATAAGCGAGGTACATTGGACTTTAGACCTCATTTATAATCACACAAAAAACACTTTCATACATCAGGCGCATTATGCACTTGAAACGAGACTCGACAATTCACTTCGAAGCACCGTCCTTCATACATGTCTCCCAAGGTGCTTAAATATCTACAGTACATGTGCACAGAAACTTTTAGTTGCTTGTAATATATTACATTGCAATAGGTCATTTGTTTATCATCTAATAAGAAATTGACAAATAATTGGTTCCAGGTCCAAATGGGGTTGTCTTTAGCTAGACTATTGGGACTTATTATTGAGTAAGTTCCTGATCCCACCCGAGGATCCTCTGCTTGGCAAGTCTGACCCTGCTTACTAAGGAAGTTAATATATTTTAGTGCACATCATTTATATCCTGTGTTGTTATTTTCCAAAGCTACTTAGGTGTAATGCCCCAATACAGCTTTTTTCACTGAAGCCAAGAGCTTGAAGCTATGCCTGTGGGCATTTGTGAAACAGCAGACTAAATGTGCTATAAGTGCGTCTGTACTTGTCTTATGGATCTTAGGAAGAAATCTTTCCACGTTTTGATGGGTTTCTAAAAATACATAGGAGCTGATGTCTTTATGCTCAAGACCTTATGATTTTGAACTTGGTTTCATAAGTTGAAGTTTCTGTAACATAAACTAGTATATGATGTATGAGCTTCCCAGATCCCTTTGCAGTATTCCACATTTTTACCTGTTCCTATAACAAGAATATTTGTATTAGAGTAGAACACATCAGTATTCTAGATTCTCATGAACTGTAGATTCATTGGCTATAGCATCACACTTACTCAAACAAAGGTTTATATGATGAGACCCAATAAAGAGGGGGTCTATTCCAGGGTATTGACTCAGGTGAAGCAGAATCCATGCTAATGGTCTAATTATTTTATTAAAAATAACTTTACATAAATGATAATACCAGCCATTTAAAAGGAATTTAGTCTCAACTAGTGTCATGCTTCCGAATCAGGTGAGTGTCAAGTTCAACACAAATCTAAGCAATATGGGTTGGTCCAAAAAGAAGTTTTGCTGCAATCGGCAAAAACTCCACTGTAAATCTTAAGGTTTTTTGTGAAGTTATAGGGATTTAGGTATTGCTAAGCAGCACTGCTTATTCAGCAGCCCTCCCAATGTAGCATCACTTCTAGTGCGATGTCCAACATCTCATTTGACATCACTTTATGGTTACCATATGTTATGTTATGGTTATGTTATAGTACCCAGAAGTGACATCAGACAGGACTTTGGGTGTCAAACTAAAAGTGACAAGAGTACTATGCAAAAGTGTTAAAGGGGTTTTATCATTACACACTTTGATGGTATATTGATAGAGCAACTCGACCCTACGTAAATCAATGGGGAAAATCTGCATTACCACAAGAAGATAAGAAAAGTACTGTGTCTGGAAGAAATAAGCCATGTTTTCTTAATCCAATTTGACCCTTTCAGATGCCAAACTGATTCACCTAAGCATTCATTTTACAATATTTATGAGACTGAGAGAAATATTCATTTAATAACTCTCTATATAAATAAATAGTTGTAACGGACAAATCTCTGTTACTAGTATAACCCGACATCTGAAACCACAAATATCTCCTAATAACCATCCACATATATCCATAGTAATTTATAAAATGGGAGAGGGTTAGAATTAGTAATATTTGAATATTTAAATTTACCGCAAAGTCTACATAAAATGATAGGGGACTAGAAATGGTAATATTTTAATATTTTACCCTAATTTCCACCAAAATGGTAACTGACATAAGAAACTGGTTAGAGTAATAGTCAGGAATTAAATTTCTATCCACTTTGAGAAAGTGTAGATTTGCTACAAATTATTTGCCCTTGCCATCTATTTTCCATAGTACATCAGGCCTCACCTACATCTCCTTGGAGACTATACTCACATTTCTTTTCCCTCTCCAAATTTTGTGAGGGAAAAGTTTCAGATTTTACATGCAACATTTTAGTGACAGTTTTTTCCGCAAATTGGTATAAATTGCTTTATAAATTTGGGCCGATGTTTTTTCATGGATGCTTGTTTACTTCTGAGCTGTTTCGTTGTTTTAGTCGATGATTAGAAACAATTTCTTTTATGCATACAGTCGATTATTCATGTTGAAATGTATGTGTTTTTTTAAGCTGTTTTCTTTTGTAGCTCCGTTGCGTATCTGTCTGGCTATATTGTATTGGCTAATTAATAGTTGGTGGCTGATGTGCTGAAATTTGCATTCAAGCAGCAGTTACAATGGCATCAGCAGGGACAGAAGTGGCCCAAAGGAATTCTTCAGGACTCCTGCTTCTATCCCTTTATAGCTGATGTGCTACGTTTTTATAGAGAGTATACTGATTTACTGTAAATGAGTAACATTACACAGTCTGTTCTGGCCAAAATTATAATTACAGACGTTAGGAACCTGATTATTTATGAGTTTATATTGTTTTCTTCAGTGTATTCAAGACACAGCAAATCTGTATGAAGTATTTAACAGCTACATAGAGGCCTTGTTAATGTCATTGGTGTGTTAACTGCCTTAACTGCAAAACAATTTAGGTATAATATGGTCTTGTTTAATCCCATAGCAACTATTCAAGCCTTGCACCAGTGGCTATATAAACTGAATTTTATGCTTCACTTTGTTAATGTAGAAAACCCAGAACATGTAATTGATTTGGTTGCTATTGGAAAGAAATTCAGAATCTTTTGCTTCAGTATCTTTGCATTGGTGCAGAAAATTTGGACCTTGCCTATCCATATTGACATCAGTTAGTGGCTTTCTTCTTTGTGGACCTCCCTTTAAGAGCCAGAGTAGAGAGCCAGTAAGTATCTTCCACACAGGTGGACCTGAACCATCTATTCATTACATGGTTGATAGTGTCGAGCGATTTTTATCGACAAAGTTGAAATCGGCAAGGTTTTTATGGTGATCGAGATTTCCAGATCATGCGATAATTAAGGTTAAAATCTGTGCATCATCTATTAAGATCGCGCCTTTTTCGGGGGTTGCTGGGATTTTGGCGGCCAGCAAATCAAAATTTAAAGAATAGAGCAGGGTGAGATGTGTGTGCGACTCATGACTGGGATGTGTAGGTTTGGATTGGCTGGAAAAATCACATGACCTCATTTACATAGAACAGCGTTTTCCCGTTTCAGCCTCCCGTGTCTCTCAGCGTCTCATAGGAAGGACCTGCGCTCTGCCTGTGGCCAAACAGCTCAGCGGAATTAGTCTATTTCTGCACAGAAAACCTCTACTATTAGCTGTGATCCTTCCAATTTAGTTAGATTAGAGATTTGAAGATTTTATGTAGTTAGCTAGAAATTTTAAAGCAGCATCACCGCTGTAAATTCACGCGGTTTGGGGGGGGG
>JAODAL010036268.1:0-41912 GCA_025379985.1 Phyllomedusa bahiana
TTTATCAGGCTACATTTCCCTTTGTTTTTTGGTCATTTTTGGGCCCTATTAAGTGTCCAGGGAATTTTTAGTGAATTTTATAAGGGGGCGGCAGTCTTGGGTATAAAAAAACACAACATTGTATAAAGACCAAACCCAAGTCCTCTGCATTTTTAAAGCATGGCCAACTTTTTTCAGCACCCTGGGGCTCTGTGCACCCTGGAAATAGCTGTTTTTTAACTGATTGCCCCCGAGAAATTCGGAAAACGAAGTACTTTTTCCGGAAAATTCCGGCGAAGTGAAACGAACCGTTTGGGAAATTCGCCTCTCTGCCCATCCCCTTAAGTAAGCTGATCAGTGTGTTTATGGTGTGTTGTTTTGGCCTATTAAGGAATCTAATTCAATTTGCAGAAATCGCGTTAAAACTGAGAAAACATTTTCATTGACCAAAAAAATTGTTTTAGTCGGCGTTTTTTTTGGGCCCGTGGTTTCCAAAAAAAAACATCATTAAAAAATATAACTTTTAGTTATTTTTTCTTTTGGCCCAATTAAAGTACTTACTGAGTTTTCTGGAGGATAACAGAACATGTTCTAAGTTTTTTGATCAGATTTCCAATTTAAAATCTGACCTTAGAAACTCTGAGCTGTGTACACTGCGCCGGATTTTTTGTAGGTTATTGGGTGATATAAAGGTGGGTTTTTTCGGTTCTAAATTTCCCCGGGCAAAAGCTTGGTGGTAATCTAAATTTTTACAAATAGAAATTTTGGTTAGCACTCCCCACGGTAAAGGGGTTAAATTTAAACATTTATTTCATGAAAGTTAAAATGGAGCCCTGAAGAAGCACATAGTATCTCTCAGAGGAAAACTACGCGTTTCGGACAATGTGTCTATATCACAACTAAGGATGCATCATCTGAAACGCATATGATTCCTCTGAATGGGACTATGCACTTGTTCAGCGCTCTATTTTAACTTTGATAAAATAAATGTCTCATTTATATCTACGTGGGAGATAGGTAGATTCTAAGTTCCCTTTGTTTTCACGTTTCAGTTTTAATAGTAGGGCAGATTAATCTCAATTTACAACCTGCAAAAAAGGAAAAAAGTTATCTCCAAAGTAATCTCATTATAATAGTAGGTAGAGGATTGACAGAAAACAAAAAGGTCTATTGTTCTCTTGAAAGCCCTAGCAAAATGTGGTTTAAATAGCCAAGGGCAATGACCAGAGCAAAATATGGAGGAGAAAAAGTATAAAAACACAGTGGGCCTAATATATAAAAACTGTCTAGCAGTAGGACTTTCTTTGTTACCGATCGCAACCAATCAGAACTCAGCTTTCATGTCATATAGTGCTCTGGAAAAATAAAAACTGAGCTCTGATTGGTTGCTTTAGATTTATTGCTTTAGGTTTATCTTGAAGTTTATTACTTTGTAGTGGCAGATTTTGCTGCTGTTTTAGATGTAAATAAGCCCCAATCCATTTCAAGATTGCCTGACACAGAATCTAATGTCATTTCCTGTCAAAGAAGTGACTTGTCAGTTCCTTTTTATCCACACTTCAAATCAGCGGCAAAAAAAACAGCACTATAATTCGCTGTGCACAGGGCTTCACCATCTTCACATAGGACTTCTGTATCTCCTCATGGAGGTGAGGTAGAAGTGGAACCCCATATGCCAAGTATTTAAAAAATATATTGAGAGATTAAACACCCACTAAAAATGACACACAGCTTCTCACAAAAGTTAGTACACCCCTCACATTTTTGTAAATATTGTATTATATCCTTTCATGGGACAACACTGAAGATATGACACTTTGATACAATGTAAAGTAGTCAGTGTACAGTTTGTAAAACAGTGTAAATTTGGTGTGACCTCAAGATAACTCAACACATACACATCAATGTCTAATCTGCTGTCAACAAAAGTGAGTACACCCCTGAGGGAAAATGGACAAATTGTGCCGAAAGTGTCAATATTTTGTGTGGCCACCATTATTTTCCAGCACTGCCTAAACTCTCTTGGGCATGGAGTTCACTAGAGCTTCACAGGTTACAGCCACTGAAATCCTCTTTCACTCCTCCATGATGATATCACGGAGCTGGTGGATATTAGAGACCTTGTGCTCCTCCACTTTCTTGAGCATCATCTTTAGAAGAGGATTCCTTCTGGGATGCCAGCCATAAAGAGCAATTTGATACGATGTGCGGTGTATGGTCTGAGCGCTGACAGGCTGACCTCCCACCACTCAACTTCTTTGTTCAACCATGGCGAGGCCTGTTCTGAGTGGAACCTCTCTTGTTAAAAAGCTTTATGGTCTTGGCCACTGTGCTGCAGCTCAGTTTTAGGGTGTTATCAATCTTCTTATAGCATAGGTCCTCTCTATGGAGAGCAACAATTCTTTTTTCAGAACCTCAGACAGTTCTTTGTCATGAGATGCCATTTGCACTTCCAGTGATCAATATAAGAGAGTGTAAGAGCAATAACATCTCCTCCCATTCACATCTGAGGCTTTGTAATGCTAACAAGCCACATGACACTAGGGAGGTTACATGACAAATTGGGCACAATTTGCTCATTTTCACTAAGGGGTGTACTCTCTTTTTGCCAGCGGTTTAGATATTGATGGCTGTGTGTTGAGTTATTTTGAGGGCACACCAAATTTGCACTGTTATACAAGTTGTACATTGACTCCTTTACATTGTAGCAAAGTGTAAAATTTTCAGTGCTGTTCCATGAAAAGATATAATACAATATTTACCAAAATGTAAGGGTGTCACATTTGTGAGATATTGTATGTTTGTTGTTGGTGGCCTGCTTCCATGTCTTCTACATGAATATTTTCTGATCATTATTTATTTAAAATTCATCTATACCTCATCCTTTTCAATAATTTTTATTGGAGGAATGCTTCATAAAAGACAATCCAGTCATTGAATGTACATCATAAAGATTTTCCTCATTTCAGCCTCTGATAATATACAATTTAGGGTAAGCATACAATTTAGGGTAAGTTCACACAGCTGATTTGGACAATGACTTCTCATCGTCCAAATGAGCTTAAGAAATGTCTCCTATGCAGCAATTTTTTCGACGTGGTTTTCAGCTTTGTTTCTTTTCTGAAGAACCCATACAAATTAGGGCAGTCAAAAATAGCATCAAAACAGCAGCAAAAACGTGCCACACTTGTGGACAAGGTTTTGGATGAAGTTTTGAACCTCTCCATTGATTCCTTTCAGCATTTTAATTGTGGAAAGCACCTTAAGAATTGACATGTCACTTATTTTTCAGCGGTGAACTAAGAGGCGGTTTAACATAGGAATCAATTAAGATGAACTGTGAGCATAGTCATATGAAAAAGTTTGGGCACCCCTATTAATCTTAATAATTTTTAGTTCTAAATATTTGGGTGTTTGCAACAGCCATTTCAATTTGATATATCTAATAACTGATGGACACAGTAATATTTCCGGATTGAAATGAGGTTTATTGTACTAACACAAAATGTGCAATATTAGTTATTAGATATGTCAAATTGAAATGGCTGTTGCAAATACCCAAATATTTAGAACTAAAAATGATTTAGATTAATAGGGCTGCCCAAACTTTTTCATATGACTGTATTTGAGGCATTTTTGATGCTTTTATGGGGGCGGAATCTACACCAAAACCTCATCCAAAACATTGTCCACGAGTGTGGTGCATTTTTGATGCTGTTTTGTTGCTGTTTTTGACTTCCCTGGCAAGTAATTTGTATGGTTGTTTCAGAAAGGAAACAGTGCTAAAAACCACGTCAAAAACCTTCTGGAAAAAACCTCATCAAATCCTTGTCTGAGCTTGTTTATCTTTCTTACTGACAGATTTTAACAACTTAGTGCTCTGTAGCCTTGTACCCTGCTGTTAAAACTTCTCTGTCATTAATGTCCCTCTAACAGGCTCAGCTAATATGCTAATCACTGTTGTAGAGCAACCCACAGCCTGACCAGGAAGGGTTAGCCTAAAGCTGGCTGTGAAGAGCAGACTCTTCAAAACGGCATGCTGAGAACCCCCCTTTAAGCCTTTTTTTTTTTACTTTAAGTCCTTACTACTATTTTCTCTTACACTGCCTTTACTTTTCATAATAATTAACAAAGTTATTTTCAGACATAAAATGGTGCATATGTGCAATCTGCTTAAAATGTACAAATTGTGTGCAACATTGTGATGAATTTGACATAAACTAAGAAATAAAAGGCTAAAAATAAAGAACAGTTCAAACCATTCTTGATAAATGTGGCCAGTATTTCTCCGATTTTTGCAGCAAGAAAGATGTTCATTTAATAGCCTGAATGTACATCAATATTGTCTGGAAAGCAGGTGCATATATTTTAATTTAGCTTTACATACAATAATAGCACACAGTATCATTGCAAGTAAATTTGACACAGATTGGCTCTGACATATTTCATTATTATTCAGATGAAGCAAAAATCTTATATATATAACATATTCAATATTCCCTCTGTGATTCCTTTTCTTATACTGACATGAAGATAAAAATATACTGATACAAATAATGATAGCATGTGATAGGTTACAAATGATGCAAGTATCATAGATAACCAAGGAAGAATATTAGACAGTGAAAATGTTGGATTTATTCAACACAATAGTTTGTCAGTACCGCAAAGTTATATATGTCCTTTGACATGATGTGTCATGGTCAAAAGTTTTTGAATTGCAATAGACTGTTTGACACCAAGCATTTTTCATTATCTACTATAACTATGGGCATTTGTTGATATGTTCTCATCAGAGCCATGTTTGATTATATGGCAGAGCTAAAAACATTTAGGGCGACATGTATGAAGGAAGGCGCGTCGAAGTGAATAGTCGAGTCTCATTTTCAGTGTATTGTGCGCCTGATGTATGAAAGTGTTTTTTCAAAACATTCATAAATGGTGTGTAACATGCATTCATAACATGCATTCATAAATGGTGTGTAAAGTTCGACGCAACTTAGGCGCATTATGCAACTTAGGCGCATAAATAATGCGGCTAACATGTATTAAGATTATAGAAAGGCTAGAAATAAAGGAAAAATCATTAGAATACCGGGCGACATGTATGAAAGGGTTTTTCACCCTTTTTCTGGCGTACAATGCATCTAACTGAGCCATCTGTGATGTCTAATGCGCCTAACGTATGTGTTAGGCAAATTGTTCATAAGACTCGGCACTTTCTAATGCGCCTAACATGAGGGGGCATTCTGAGGGCGTTATGGAGGCATTCTGGGATCGTGTTACACCACACTCGTAATATTAGACACATATATGAATGTGGTTCGGCAAAACTAAGCGCATTACTGCTCCGACAGGCAGACCTATATCAATGTAGTCTGCCTGAGCCTGAGGTTTCGAAGTGGAGCTAGATTTTCTGTAAGGGTCAAAAATGTCCAATATTTCTCAACTTACGCTAGTACATTAATAAAAAGTGATTTATTATAATTAGCATACTGTATAAAATTTAATTATTTACATTTAATGAAAAATATGATCATTTAAATTAATATAAAAATATATAATATCCCCAAAATATAAAAATATATCCTATAAAATGTTTTTAAAATTAATAGAATCTAAAAAAAATTTACATTAAAAAACCCATTGATTATGTTGTTCAGATTTTTATATTTAAAATTTTTACTACATTAAATTTGAAATGTATTTTTGCTGCTCTCACCCTTTATTCTGCGTACAGCAAGAGCGAGCACCACAGGTCTTGCTGTGACCTGTGTTCCTCCAAGCAGGATCAGTACCATAGTTTCTATTCATTGACATGCTATTGTAATGACTTCTCTTATTTCTAGCCTGTCTATAATCTTAATACATGTTGGGCACATTACTTATGCGCCTAGGTTCTGTAATGCACCTAACGCATAGGCGAGGCGCGTTGAACTTTACACACCATTTATGAACACACAAAAACCCCTTTCATACATCAGGCGCAGTATACACTGAAAATGAGATTCGACAATTCACTTCGACACGCCTGTGTTTATACATGTCGCCCAGCATGTCAGTGAATAGAAACTATGGTACTGATCGTGCTTGGTGGAACACAGGTCCCAGCAAGACCTGTGGTGTGCTGGCTCTGGATGTATGTAGAATAAAGGGTGAGAGCAGCAAAAAATTATTTAAAATTTAATTTAGTAAAAAATAAAAATTTCAAAATATTAAAAACCTCATCAGTGTTTTATTTATTTAAAATTAGTATTAGATTCTATTAATTTTAGATACATTTTATAGGAGATATTTCTATATTTTGGGGACATTATGTATTTTTATATTATGATAAAATTTTTCATTAAATTTAAATAATAAAATTTCACACAGTTTGACAATTATAATAAATTACTTTTTATTAATGTACTGGTGTAAGTTGAGAAATATTGGACATTTTTTCCCCTTACAGCAAATCTAGCTTCACTTTGACTCCTCAGGCTCAGGCAGACCACATTGAAATAGATCTGCCTGTCCGAGCAGTAATGCCCCTAGTTTTGCCGAACCACATTCATATATTTGTCCAATCTTATGAATGTGGTGCGACACACCTCCACATACGTTAGGCGCATTAGACATCGTAGCCGGCTCAGTTAGGTGTATTGTATGCGAGAAAAAGGGTGAAAAGCCCTTAGGGCGACATGAATGAACATTGACGCTCACAGGCCAGTTTTAAATACAGTAGCTTTAAGGCAGTGTAAAATGTGCCAGAATGTATGAACCTGTTTTTCTGAAGGTCATATATACAGGTGCAGTCTAGTGCCAATACGACAAGTCTGGCTCAGGCACCATCTTTAACTTGGTCTGGCTGTTCTGACTGTTCTGCGTCTAGGTTTGGCCTCAAAGAATTATAAATGTGTCTAATTCTACCAATGTGATGCGACATGCCCCCAGAGTCGGGGGCGGCACCGATCACACCAAAGTTTGGAATGCAACTATTCATACATCTATAGAACAGGGCTACAACAGCTTTTTAGCACAAAGTACGGCAGAAAACTGGCGCTGCACTGTTCATACATGTTGCCCTTACTACACAAATCTTTGGAAAATCAGATATTAATAGGCTAGAAGCAAAATGGTAAAATGTTTTAATCTTTGATGAATACCCTTATTTATAACTAGTTAAAACAACGGATTTGTAACAATACATGCAATGTTGTTCTCCAGCACCAAAAAAGCAATAAAACCACAATGTACTTATACAGCAGTCTGTACAGCTACACCATGCGGCATCTCTTTTAATTAATATCATGCGCTTCTAATAGTGATGTCTGCTGGAATATACTCAGGTGTCCCTGGTAGTGTTGAGCGATTATTATCGACAAAGTTGAAATCGGCACGGTATTTACGTTGATCGGATATTGTAGATCACGCGATAATTTAGGTTAAAATCTGTGCATAATCTATTAATATCGCGCCATTTTCGGCGCTTCCTGTCATTTTGGCGGCCAGCAAATCAGCTTACAGAATAGAGCAGGGTGAGCTGTGTGTGCGACGTCATGACTGGGATGTGTATGGTTGCGATTGGCTGGAAAAATCACATGACCTCGTTTACATAGAACACCCTTCCTGTTCATGATCAGTGTGTGTCAGTATTCAAAGCAGTAGGATGTGCGCTCTGCCTCTGTGCAAAACAGCTCAGCGAAATTATTCTATTTGTTCACAGAGACAGCTCTAACTTTTAGCTGTGATCCTTAAACTTAGGTAGATCAGAGATTTGCAGATTTTAGTTACTTAGTCTGAGAATTTTAAAGGAGCATCTACCGCTGTAAAGTCACGGGGGGAAGTTTGGGGGGGGCCCGCGGGCGAACACAGACAAGCTCTTAATGAATACTGGATATTGTGCAACCAGACTTAGTGTAGACATTGCATTGCAATAGCTTTATTATTAACAGTTTCTGTTGAAATATTACTTTGATATTGGGCAGCCTGAACTTATATTAGGATACAGATCTTTTCTAGTAACTGCAGGTCTATTTGTTAGGTGCAAAACTCCACTTTTATTATCAGTATACATTTAAGATAGGTTTTTTTTTTCACTTTTGCCCAGTCCAGCTTTGTTGATAGAGGTACCTTGCAGTTAAATTTGAATCCAGCAATTTTGTAGTCACCACAGGTGTATTGATAGGGCCAAAATACCTTTATACCGTTCATTTCAGATACGTGTTTTTTTTCACTTTGGGCAGCCACTTTGTTGATAAAGGTACCTGCAGTTAAATTGAATCCACCAATTTTTGTGTCCATAGGTGAATTGATAGTGCCAAAATACCTTTATTATCCAATACATTCATATACTGTTTTTTTTTCACTTTGCCCAGTCCAGCTTTGTTGATAGAGGTACCTTGCAGTTAAATTTTGAATCCAGCAATTTTGTAGTCGCCACAGTGAATGTTTAGGTGCCAAAAATACCTTTTATTATCCGTATACATTTCAGATACTTGTTTTTTTTTCACTTTGGCGCAGGCCAGCTTTGTTGATAGAGGTACCTTGCAGTTAAATTTGAATCCAGCAATTTTGTAGTCACCACAGGTGAATTGATGGGTTTGCCAAAATACCTTTTATTAAATCCGAATACATTTCATATACGTGTTTTTTCACTTTTGCCCAGCCCCAGCTTTGTTGATAGAGGTACCTTGCAGTTAAATTTGAATCCAGCAATTTTGTAACCCACCTCAGTGAATTGATAGGTGGAAAAAAATACCTTTTATTATCCGTATACATTTCAGATACGTTTTTTTTGCACTATTTCCCCGGTCCAGATTTGTTGATAGAGGTACCTTGCAGTTAAATTTGAATCCAGCAATTTTGTAGTCACCACAGGTGTATTGATAGGTGCCAAAAATCCCTTTTATTATCCGTATACATTTCAGATACGTGTTTTTTTTTCACTTTGGCGCAGGCCAGCTTTTGTTTAGAGCCACCTTGCAGTTAAATTTGAATCCAGCAATTTTGTAGTCACAACAGGTAAATAGGTGCCAAAAAACCTTTTATTATCCGTATACATTTCAGAAAACGTGTTTTTTTCCACTTTGGCGCAGGCCACTTTGTTGATAGAGCCACTTGCAGTTAAATTTGAATCCCAGCAATTTTGTAGTCACCACAGGTGTATTGATAGGTGCCAAAAATACCTTTTATTATCCGTAAACATTTCAGATAGATGTTTTTTTCATTTTTGCCCAGTCCAGCTTTGTTGATAAGGCACCTTGCACTTAAATTTCAATACAGCAATTTTGTTTTGATTTGAGGGATTTGAGAAATAGCTGTGATTTGCCGTCTTTTAATAAGAGACTTTCCCCAAAACTCTTCCATACCCTCTAAAATTTTTATCTTTCTAACATGGAGCGAAATGCAGGTGGTAAGCGAGCAAAAAGGGGGTAGGACATGGAGTAGAGGTACGAGACAAGGTGCTCCTTCCATGCTGGCGACACAGGGCAAGCCAGCAGATTGTCGGTTGCAGGACCGTCAGGCCTTCATCGCGGGGTCAGGCCCTGTGAATCTCAGTAACGAACAGTGTCGCCAATCTGTTCTTCAGTGGTTTAATGCAACCTGCATCCAGCAGTCTTACCTCCTCGTCCTCCCATTCACGGCCACAAATGTCGTCATCACATCATCAGCATCCGTCCAACATGAAGCGAAGGGCAGCCCAAATGTCAACTCGTGTACCCACCACTGTGGATAATCCATTTTCTGAAGACCTCTTGATGACAAAAATGCGGTTGGAGTCAGAAGGCATGTTAAAAGATCAAGAGGCCAAAGAGGATGATTTTCTCTCTCTGACGCCCAGTTACTGATGCCATCAGAGGAGGAAGAAGGAAGCCGGTCAATCAGCAAAAATCCCGGGGGTCGGCAATGCTTTGCAGTCCCTCTTGCTTGTAGCCCGCAGCTCCCTGGGTGCAGATGTCAGGACGACTAAGTCACCTGTGTTGATGATGATGATGACGCATTGCGGATCCCAACGTGTCTTTTCAGCAGAATTTGCTTGCGAGCGCTTCATCACTGGGCGAGGAGGAAGACGATGGGGTAATGTCAGTACAGGTCCGCCTCAAAAAGAGAGAGGGCGGTCGCGAAGTCCGCTGATATGATTCCGCCAGTCACGGTCAGCGGAAACCCCGCTCCTCGCTTTTTGCCGTCAAAAGGTCCAGGACCTCTCAAGCCTGGGCCTTCTTTGAGCAAGCCTCTGATTCACCCAGAGATGTAAAATGCCGCCTTTGCCATAAACGCATAAGTTTTCGGCAAGAATCTTAGGTGTTTAAAAACCCCCACCAACATGTCTAGTAACATGCAGCGAATGCATGAGTTTTAAATGGAGGCAACACTTGGCCAAAAAAGGCCAGACCGACGCCGGCTTCCAACCACTGTCAAAAACCATCTTCCCCCTCCTCCTCCTCCTCCGCCACCACCAAGCGTTCCTCAGCTGCCCATGTCTCTCAGAGTCATGATCAGGGATCAGCCTTTCCCTTCAAACCTCCACCGTCGCCCGAGTACCACCAGCACCACCAGACCCACCCTACCCCTTCCTCTCCCGCCAGTTTGACGACCTGCATGCTGTACAGCGGCCAGTCTAGCAGCCAGCCTTCTGTCTACCAGGTTTGGGAGCAGAAGAAACACTTTAACCCAAAAACCCTCCCAAAGCCAAAAGCCTGAAATTTTGGCAAATTTCCAGGCTTTTGGGCCTTGAAAATGTTGCCTTTTTCCCTCTGGTGGACACAGATGGGTTCCACCACGTCATGGCCCTTGCCTGTCCCAAACCAGATGCCCAGCAGGCATTTCTTTGCCAGAAAAGCCGTCCCTGCCCTGCCCCACGTGTCATCTAAAATTTCAAGCGCGTTGTCTGCATCTGTGTCCGGAAAAGTCCATCTGACCACCGACACATGGACTAGTAAGCACGGCAAAAGCCGCTTTAATCTCTGTGACAGCTCCCCCCAGCTGGGTGGGTGTCTCTGGGGGTTGACGTGGCTCTCAGGGCCCTTTAAAACCGCAGGGAAAGTGCAGGGTTCTTTCCCCCAAGGTCCTCTGGTGGCATCACGTGCCCAGCAAAACCAGGCCGTGTTGAAATTAATCTGTCTTGGAGACCGTCCCACACAGGTCAGGAGCTGTTGGACGGCTCTCCGCAACGAGACCGAGCACTGGCTGGGTGGGCAAGAAAACCTTGTGCCAGGCAAGGTTGTGTGCCTTAACGGTCTAAATCTGCTGGCCGCCCTAAAAAATCGGTAGGCTGGAGCACATCCCTTGCCTGGCACGTCAAAGAACCTTGTTGTCCAAAATTTCTAAAGAGCTACCCGGGGCTGGACTGCCTGCTGAGGAAAAGCTCGAGGTCTGAGTTCGCACTTCCGCCGTTCGCGGGACCCTGCCCCGTCCCGCCTGGCTTGCGTTGCAGCGTCAGCTCGGCCTCCCCGTAAACCATCTCATGTTGACGTTGGCAACACGCTGGAATTCCACCCTCCCCATGCTCCAGCGATTGTGGCAGCAGCGCAATGCCATTACGCAGTACGAAGTGACACCTGCCTGACAAGCAGCGGTGCGGACCTCGGGGTGTTGAGCCACCGAGAGTGGAGCTCTGCACCATCCTTGCTAGTTTTGAAGAAGCCACCAAAATGGTCAGTGCGGAAAATGCCCTTGTCAGCATGAGCATTGTGGCGATCTTAGTTCTAGAACGATCGTTGGACTTTCATCAAGATGAAACAGGCATGGATCTCTGATGATGTTGTGGCCCCAATTGCCGAGGTCACCGATTAGTTGCCGATCTACTTCACATTCCTCTTCAAACAGAAATGGTCCTCTTGAAAACTTTTTTTTAAAATGATAATTTCTTACTGCAATTTTTATTCTCAGTTCCCAACAGTTCATTTTGCTGGTTTTGCTGTGAGGAGACTGTAAAAGACAGCAAGGTTTCATGACAACACCGTATTCAATTTACTCACTTTATCTTTAGAAGTTTTCGCATTGTCAATGGTTTTGAGGTCATGTTGCTGTGAAATACAGCTATAATCATGGTCCTTTGGAACAGAAATGTGGCTTCTAAGTGGCATTTCTCCATCACAATTTTTAATAGTGGCTGAGAAGTCATATTTATAATTTTTTGGGGTCATGTTGCTGTGAGATACAGCTATAATTATGGTCCTTTGGAACAGAAATGTGGCTTCTAAGTGGCATTTCTCCATCACAATTTTTAATAGTGGCTGAGAAGTCATATTTATAATTTTTTGGGGTCATGTTGCTGTGAGATACAGCTATAATCATGGTCCTTTGGAACAGAAATGTGGCTTTTAAGTGACATTTCTCCCTCACAATTTTTAACAGTGGCTGAGAAGTCATTTTTATAATTTTTTGGGTCATGCTGCTTTGAAATGCAGCAATACTACAGGTCCTATTATAAAAAAAATGTTGTTTCTAACAGACATTTGTTCTTCACAATTGTCAAAAGTGGCTCAAGGGTCATGTTTTGAATTTTTGGGGGCATTTTGCTGTGACATGCAGCTATACTACAGGTCCTATTCTAAAAAAATGTGGTTTCTAACAGACATTTGTTCTTCACAATTGTCAAAAGTGGCTCAAGGGTCATGTTTTGAATTTTTGGGGGCATTTTGCTGTGACATGCAGCTAGACTACAGGTCCTATTGTAAAAAATGTGGTTTCTAACAGACATTTGTTCTTCACAATTGTCAAGAGTGGCTCAAGGGTGATGGTGCTGTCAAAAACAGGAATAGGTATGACACTGTTAATGGACACATATTGCAAAATGACTTGTTTTTGCAAGATCTTTAACATAGCTAGCAATCCCTGTATTGAGACAACCCATTTAATACAATTAAAAAAAGAGAAACAAAGACATGGTGGGATTCCATCCTATTTTAAAAATGTGTTTTCTAGAATTAATCTACTAAAAAACTTGCATGTACAAAATAGCTGGTAAAAAAAATTCCTCTGAATTGTACAAGGGAGGTACAGGAAGACTTGACCAGATGTAGGTTATTCAGAGGACATGGAGTATGGAGCACGGACAGAAAACAAAGAACAGAGACAATTTCCTCCAGCACGTTGAGTAAAATGAGAAAAAGAATGCCAAGAAAAAGGGCACCTGGGTGGAACAGGAGCGTTAACCACCAGTATTTCCAAGTGAAGCTCAATTGGTCCGCACTCATACGGAGGGGCAAGCGCTACCCAGGTCTTGACTGTGTACTGAGGAAGGCTGGAGGTCTTAACCTCACACTTCCGCTTCCGCACTCTGCTTTAGCACGACTGTTTTCGTTGCTACATCATAATGGCATTTTTACCGTGTTAATAGATGACGGACGCCAGCCTGGGCTCTCACCGCACCCACTGTAACTCCGGCCCTGGCAGCTGAACCTGCATGTTAATAGATGACAGACGCTAGCCTGGGCTCTCACCGCACCCACTGTAAGTCTGGCCCTGGTAGCTGGACCTCCATGTTAATAGATGACAGACGTTAGCCTGGGCTCTCACCACACACCCACTGTAAGTCTGGCCCTGGCAGCTGGACCTCCGTGTTAACAGATAGCTGACGGCAGCACTGGCTCTCACCGTTAGGGGCAATCAGGAGAGCTTCAAATTTCTCTAAAAAAATCAGATTTTGAAAAAGGTGATTTCTGTGAGGTTAAGTAGTGTCAAAAAGGGCTCCAGGGCTGGACACAAATTGCACAATTTGAGGCTTAAAATTTTCTGGGGCTGAAGTCACTATGGGGTCGCATCATTTGATCTCCAGGGGAGTCTGTCCCTAATCACTGAAGAAGGATTTGGAGGAAAAATGAAACCATTGAATTGATTGGCTGAATCACTCTCAGAAGCCAGGAGGGCAAATGTCTTCTCAACTAAGAAGTATCTACACGTGTAAAAAATACCTTTAAGAACTGCAGGAAGGGGTATATGTTGTATGTTATCACACTTGAAAAACAAGCAAAATGATAATGTAAAACTATAAATAAAACTTCCCTAAATAAATTCTGTAAACAAATGTCAGTTACCAAAAATATACTAAATGAGAGTCACTGTACAAAATAGCATAGTGCCACTTTGTGATCTGTGGGTCAAACAAGGTTTAGGGGTTTTCATGCGTGGTGGTCCTTTAGGACAGGTACATTAAGTCAATGTCCCAGGTTAGTCAAGTCTTCAACAATGGTGGTTCAAAGACTCCTTTTCCCAGCACTTTTTAATCTGTGGGTCAGACAGGTTTAATGGTCATACTGCGGTACAGGACAGATATAGTTAATGTCCAGTTCAACTAAAATGGTGGTTGAAAGACTCCTTTTTTCAGCAGAAAGGATAGTGTCCAGCAATCCAGTGGCCAAGGTAAAAAATATATTAGACTTTATTTACCAGATCCATTAAAAGAAAGACAAGCAAGCACAGGTATGGTACAAATGGCGACGCGTTTGGGGTGTCACCCCTTCATCATGGCCCCCCCTTCATCATGGCCCCTCCTTTTTCCAGCACTTTTTAGTCTGGGGTCATGCAGGTTTGGGGCTCATGCTGTGTTCCAGGACAGGGATATTCAATGTCCAGTTCAAGTAAAATGATGGTTCAAATCATACTGCCTTCTGGCACTTTTTAATTTGTGGGTGATGCAGGTTTAAGGGTCATGCTGTGGTGCAAGACAGGGATAGTGAATGGTCTGTTATTTTTTTTTCTGTGGCTTTTATAACCTAGGTGTGTTGCCTAAGATGTAGCACGTATCCATTTTACTGTTGTGGATGTTAATTCCAGCTTCTCCATCCCTGTTTGGGTGTAAGAATGAAGGTGTTGTTCCTCTCCCATAGACTTTAATGGTCATCGGCGATAATCTATTATCGACTATCGGATATCTTATTTATAATTGCCGATATCGACTATCGACCCGATGACGATAGTCAACGTAATCGCTCATCACTAGTCCCTGGTACTGCATGGCTTGGTTTTTATTGCACGGGGGTTTGTTTTCCCGTCACTCCACGATTAAAGGCTTTACCTTGAAATGCGTCAGATGATGGGAGCCATACGTTTTTAATTTCCATGGAATGAAGATTGTGATTTTAATGCTTTTTTTGGTGCTGGAGAACAAAATTGCATTTTTTGATCCGTGTTAGTTTTTGCCTGGAGTCCAACAAGGCTTTTTCCATTGTCACAAACGGGATACACATGGACTACTTGTATTTCATAAATTTCATACCTTATGGAAATAAAATGATTAGAAACAGGAAAAAATAATGTGGATCGAAGAAGATGAAAATGAAGCAATAAATAACAAAAAGAAAGGGCCACATGTATGAAATGTTTTTGGTCTAAAACTCACTTTTTTTCTCCATAGGTTTCTATGGGGAAAAAAGTGAGTTTTAGCCCAAAACCGTTTCATGCATGTGGCCCCTAAAGTGTTTAAAGGGGATGTATCGCTTCCTTACTTCGGCTCATTCACACTGCTCTGAGCTTCTCAACTCTGTGAATGCAGGGGCTTTTCTTCCCCTCCCAGCTGGATGACATCATCCCCCCTTCACTGCTGGCCTGAGACTCCCCTCCCCTCTGAGTCCACATATCACTGTGTCTCTCCCTATCAGTCTTATTTTATAAGATCTGTTTACATACCACAGGCTGCATTCAATCTAATCTGAGCACTGATCTCCTCCCACAGCTGGAGATGTATTACAGCTTTCTAAGAACGGCACAGATCTGTGTGTATGCCGGAGAGTTAGGCACAGGGTCAAAACTGTCATGTTTTCTCATTGTACAATCTGCTGCAGTCTGTTTCTGCTAGGTGTGGAGACAGAAAAATGCTACGGCCCCTAACTCTGAGTCATTCAAGATAAGGGACACTGTGAGAACAAGGCAGCTTTGCTAATGACATCCAATTGCAAAGTTGCTTGTTTTCACTGAAGATCATTTAATGAAACGATAACACCCCTTTAAGCTACTTAAACAAGAGGGCAGTGAAGAAGCACTAAAAAGACTATAAGGCAAAAAGCAAAATATGCAAAAAAATTATAAAGACAGCAAAGCTGGAGACATAAAGGCATATGTCCAAAGAGAGTGAAACTAACCCTAAAATATTTTTTCAAATATATAAATAGTAAAAAGGTTAAAACTGAAAATGCTGGCTCTTTGAAAAGTATTAAGAGAGGTGTTGTAGAGGGCAATGAGGAGAAAGCAAATCTATTAAACAGTTTCCTCTCCACCGTATTTACTGAGGAAAATGACCTTCCTGTTGAGGGATAGAGGGATAAAATAAACTCCAATTTAAATGTTTCTTGCCTAAACAGGAAGATGTGCAGCTCTGCCTTAAAGAAAATTAAAACAGACAAATCACCAGGTGTTCCAAGGGAATTAAGTAAAGTGATAGACAGGCTCCTGTTTTTAATATTTATGAACTGTTTAGTTGTCATGGGGGTTGGCACGGGTGCCGTCGCCCCCGCGGCCGCCCCCCTGCCCACATGGTGTCCGGCGCGGGTGCCGTTGCCCCCCACGACCGCCCCCTTGCCCGCAGGGGGTCCGGCGTGGGTGCCGCGGCTGCCTGCGACCAGTGTTGGACTGGGTTGCCTAGGGCCCACAGGTGGAGATGACTTTAGGGGCCCACCAGCTGAACTGTTTCTGGGCCCACCGGTGGAATTTATTTTAGGGGCCTACTCTACAGCTACTGTAAATGACTGTACATGCCTCCTATACTCTGCATCTTGCTTTTTGCCTCTCTTTCTATGGTTTTTGCCTCTTCTGAGGATGTATATGCAGTTATAAAACAACTCCAGGTCTACCATGATCAGGGGCCTACCGGGGTTTTCCCCAATTCCCCTGTTGGCCAGTCCAAGCCTGCCTGCGACCATCCCCCTGCTTCCCGGGCTCCGGCGCCAGTTTACTTACCCGTCCACGCTGCTGTACTCCCTGCTCCTGCCTGTGCCAGCCACCGCGTGCGTACCCGCTGCTTAGGGTGCGCGCGCGACGGCTGGTCTGGATTTAAAGGGCCAGCGCGCCGGTAATTTGTCAATTGCCGGCCGCTGGTCCTATATATTGTACATTCCCCCTGCACTCTCTGCCTGATTGTTGGTGTGCGTTCTTTGTCTTTAGAGAGTGTTGGAGTTCCGTATTGATCACCCGTGTACCAGTCCGTTCCGCTACGTTTCCTGACCTTGCCTGTTTGCCGCCTGCCCTGACCGTCTGCCTGTCTCTGACAATGAACCTCTGCCGCCCGTCCTGACCTTCTGCCTGTCCCCGACTACGTCTCCGGATTATGATTCTGTACCACGCATTACCTCGGCCGCCATCGCAAGCAAGTCATGTCAGGGGTAGCGACCTGGTAGCCTTACGCCGCTTTGCGGCGGGCTCTGGTGAATACCGGGGGCTACTTAGACTCCGCTCCCTGGCGTTGCTTAACTATCATCGCTTGCGGTGGTCCAGCAAATCCACCAGTCCCTTACAGAACAATCTGGCCATGGATTCCGCTAGGGTACCTTTTCCCGAGCTCCGGGACATCACGATGGCCGTAGCCCAGCAGAGCCAGCGTATTAACCAGCTTGCGGCCATGATGCAGAACCTTGCGGCTCGTCTTCCTTTGCCTGCGGCTGCTGCCACCACGCTAGCACCAGTTGCTCCTGCAGCCATTGCTCTACCTGCTCCTGCACTGGGACCATCTCTGCATCTGCCGCTCCCCTCACGCTATGATGGTGCCCCCAAGAAGTGCTGTGGCTTAATCAGTCAATGCTCCATCCACATTGAGATGTTGGGGCATCAATTCCCTACCGAGCGGGCTAAGGTGGCCTTTATAATTAGCCTCTTATCGGGGGAAGCCTTGGCCTGGGCCACTCCGCTATGGGACCGAGGAGATCCGATGACGGCAAATCTGCAAACCTTCCTCCAGGGGTTCCGCACCATCTTCGAGGAACCTGGCCGCACCTCCTCCGCTGCCACAGCTCTGCTCCATCTTCATCAGGGTGACTCTACTGTGGGTCAGTACGCCATGCAGTTCCGCACCCTAGCCTCTGAGCTGGACTGGAATAATGAGGCTTTGGTGGCGACCTTCTGGGTGTATTAAAGACGAGCTCGTTGGTCGGGACCTGCCATCCGTTCTGGACGAACTGATTCGGTTGGCCACCCGAATTGACATACGGTTTGCAGAGAGACAACAAGAGCTCCGCCTCCAATGGGAGGTCGCCCGACAACACCGACTACCTCGTCTGACTCCCGTTTTCCAACGACCTCCACTTCCTCCGCCAATGGTTCCTGAGGATGAACCCATGCAGGTCGAGAGAGCCCACCTGACCCAGGAGGAACGCTCGCAGCGTCGTCAGAGGCAGCTATGCTTCTACTGTGGCGGTTCGGACCACTTCATTGGGGACTGTCCGGTGCGCCCGAGAAACTCTCGCACATAGGGCTCACAGGAGAGGCAATCCTAGGTGTCAGTGCAGCCTCTCCCCGTCTGACCATTCCCGTACTCTGTGGAGTTTCGCCGGACAGCACTTTTCAAACCACCACCTTCCTTTATTCGGGGTCTGCTGGAAATTTTGTAAGCCACACGCTGGTGTCCAAATATTGTCTCCCGGTGACCCCTCTGCAGAAACCCCTGTTTGTCTCCTCCGTCAGTGGCGAATGCCTAAAGGACACTATTCGGTTCTGCACTGCGCTCCCTCACCTTGCAGATAGGCGCCCTAAACACGGAGACTCTGAGACTTCTTGTTCTGGCTCGCTCCTCTTCTGAAATTCTCATGGGTCTCCCTTGGTTGCAAGAGCATGCCCCAACCTTAGACTGGAACACTGGCGAGATTAACCGTATGGGACACACGTGCCACTCGCGATGCCTTCCTGAACTCCATCCAGCTCTAAGGCCCGCCTCTGTAAAGCCTACAAAGCCTCTGCCGAGTCTGCCCACTCCTTACCAGTATCTAGCCAACGTCTTTTCCGAAAGACAGGCCAAAACTCTTCCTCCGCACCGGCCGTTCGACTATCCTATTGACCTGCAACCCGGTAGTACTCCTCCCCGAGGCAGAGTCTACTCTCTTTCTGTCCCGGAGACCAAGGCGATGTCGGAATATGTCCAGGAGAACCTCTGTAATGGCTTTATATGAAAGTCTTCCTCGCCTGCGGGGGCCGGTTTCTTCTTTGTCGAAAAGAAAGATGGAACTCTCCGACCCTGTATCGATTATTGGGGACTCAATAAAATCACTATAAAAAACCGATACCCCCTGCCTCTGATCTCGGAGCTGTTTGATTGCCTGCGTGGCGCACACATTTTTTCCAAGTTGGATTTACCCGGAGCATACAACTTGATTCGTATCCGTGAAGGCGACGAATGGAAGACGGCCTTTAATACCCGAGATGGCCACTTTGAATATCTCGTCATGCCATTTGGCCTCTGTAACACTCTGGCGGTGTTCCAGAACTTCGTCAGCGAGATCTTCCGCGATCTTCTCTACGTCTGTGTTATTGTCTACCTGGACGACATTTTAATCTTCTCTCCGGATCTAGAGACTCACCGCCACCACGTCCGCCAGGTGCTCAGACGTCTCCATAGCCACCAGTTATATGCCAAACTGGAGAAATGCTTGATTGAACGCACCTCGTTGCCATCCTAGGGTACATCGTCTCGGATCAAGGTCTCTAGATGGATCCCTCTAAGCTTTCAGCGGTCTTACAGTGGCCTAGACCAGTGGGCCTTCGATCCATCCAACGCTTTTTGTGGTTTGCAAACTATTACAGAGAGTTCGTCCTGCATTTCTCCACGCTGGTGGCCCCGCTGGTGGCCCTTATGAAGAAGAATGCCAACCCTAAATCCTGGCCTCCTCCAGAAGCCCAAGAAGCCTTTGATCGCCTAAAATCAGCATTCGCTTCAGCTCCTGTTCTGTCTCGCCCGGACCCGCAGCATCCATCTGTCCTAGAAGTGGACGCTTCTTCAGTAGATGCAGGCGCTGTCCTACTTCAGAAGTCTTTCTCTGGGAGACTGTGTACTTGCGGCTTCTTTTCCAAAACCTTCACCGCAGCGGAAAAAAATTACACGATTGGTGATCGCGATCTATTGGCCATTAAGTTGGCCCTAGAAGAATGGAGGCACTTGCTGGAGGGGGCTCGCCACCCCATCGATATCTTCGCCGATCATAAAAATCTTCTTTATCTTCAGTCTGCTCAATGACTGAATCCTCGACAAGCCAGGTGGTCACTTTTTTTTGCCCGCTTTGATTTTCGCCTTCACTTTCGGCCAGCTGGGAAGAACGTCAAAGCGGACACCCTCTTTAGATCCTCGGACACAGTGGGCCTGGAGCCGCCTCTGCGGCACATAATTCCTCCAGAATGACTCCTCACGGCGGCCCCTGTGGACCTTCTACATCTACCTCCTGGCAAGACCTATGTACACCCTGCTTTGCGGCCTCGAATCCTTAAGTGGGGACATTCCTCATGAACAGCTGGTCATCCTGGAGTCCACAAGTTCCTGCAATTAATCTCTCGTTACTATTGGTGGCCCACCCTTGCTCAAGATGTTAGAGACTTTGTCCTGGCTTGTACCTCCTGTGCCCGTAATAAAGTCCCTCGTCTCAGACCCACGGGTCTGCTTCAGCCTCTCCCGGTGCCTGAAAGACCTTGGTCTCATGTAGCCATGGACTTTGTTACTGACCTCCCAGCCTCCTTTGGAAACACGGTCATTTGGGTGGTGACTGATAGATTCTCAAAGATGTCTCACTTTGTTCCTTTGCCCGGGTGACCTTCTGCCCCCCCAGCTGGCCCAGGACTTCTTTACCACATTTTTTCGGCTACACGGTCTCCCATTGCATATCGTCTCGGATAGGGGGGTCCAGTTCGTATCGAGATTCTGGCGAGCTCTGTGTGGTCAGTTGCAGGTACAGCTAGACTTCTCGTCTGCATACCACCCTCACACTAACGGGCGGGTAGAGAGGGTTAACCAAGTTTTAGGTACCTACCTACGACATTTTGTATCCGCCCGCCAGGATAACTGATCTGATCTCCTCCCCTGGGCGGAATTCTCGTATAATTCCTTAGACTCGGAATCCGCTGGAGCCTCTCCCTTTTTTGTTGTGTTTGGGCTACATCCCCGCCCGCCTCTCCCTCTGGCTATCTCGTGTCATGTTCCTGCCGTGGATGCCCAAGTACTTGACATCAAGGCACTCTGGCAAGTCACACGACAGGCCCTTCTACGGGCCTCCGCTCGCACCAAAGTCCAGGCCGACAGGTACCGTAGACCTCCGCCCCTATTTAAGCCGGGTGATAGAGTTTGGTTGTCCACTAAATATATTAGTTTCAAGGTGCCCAGTTATAAGTTAGGCCCTAAGTATTTGGGCCCTTTTTTTGTTCTTCGGCAACTGAACCCGTTGTCCTACAAGCTCCGCTTGCCTCCTACTCTGCGAATCCCGAACGCCTTCCATGTTTCTCTCCTCAAACCGGTGTTGCTGAACCGCTTCTCCCGTGGATCTGTTTCGTCTTCTCTTGTGGCCAACTCTGATAAAATCTTTGAGGTCAAGGAGTTGCTGGCAGAAACAACAGTGAGGGGGAAACAGTTCTTTCTTATTGACTGGAAGGGGTTCGGGCGGGGGGAGTGTTCGTGGGACCCTGAGGCCAATCTGTCGTCTGACCTCTCCAAATTCCGAAAAAAGAGGGGGAGACCTAAAGGGGGGGTACTGTCATGGGGGCGGGCGCGGGTGCCGTCGACCTCCGCAGCCGCCCCTTGGCCCGCAGGGGGTCCGGCGCGGGTTCCGGGGCCGCCCGCGACCACCCCCCTGCTGCCCGGGCTCCGGTGCCGGTTTACTTACCCGTCCACGCTGCTGTGCTCCCTGCTCCTGCCTGTGCCAGGCACGCGCACGACGGCTGGTCTGGATTTAAAGGGCCAGCATCCGGGTAATTAGTCAATTGCCGGCCGCTGGTCCTATATATTGTACACGCCCCCTGCACTCTCTGCCAGATTGTTGGTGTGCATTCTGTGTCTTTAGAGAGTGTTGGAGTTCCGTATTGATCACCCGTGTACCAGTCCGTTCCGCTACGTTTCTTGACCTTGCCTGTTTGCCGCCTGCCCTGACCGTCTGCCTGTCTCTGACCACAAACCTCTGCCACCTGTCCTGACCTTCTGCCTGTCCCTGACTACGTCTCCGGATTGCGATTCTGTACCACGCATTACCCTGGCCGCCATCGCAAGCAAGTCACATCAGGGGTAGCGACCTGGTAGCCTCACGCCGCAGCAAGTCCATCCTGCTTTGCGGCGGGCTCTGGTGAATACCGGGGGCTACTTAGACTCCGCTCCCTTGCGTTGCTTAACTATCATCGCTTGCGGTGGTCCAGTGAATCCACCAATCCCTTACAGAACAATCTGGCCATGGATTCCACTAGGGTACCTTTGCCTGAGCTCCGGGACGTCACGATGGCCGTAGCCCAGCAGAGCCAGCGTATTAACCAGCTTGCGGCCATGATGCAGAACCTTGCGGCCCGTCTAGGGTGGAGGAGTTGGTGTACTTTTTTCTCCATACTGCACTTATCAAGTCATTCATCCCGCACTCTCCCTCATTTTCCCCTCCTTTGAGATCCACACCCTCAGACTCTTTTAGCCATTTTCTCTCAGAGTGGCTGTTGTGTACAGACCCCCGTCTCACCCCGCCAGTTTCTGGATCATTTTGCTGCCTGGCTCCCTCACTTCCTCTCTACTGAAATACCCACACTCAACATGGGTGATTTCAACATCTCCATTGACAACCCCACATCTCCTTCTGCCTCTCATGTCCTTTCACTAACTTCTTCTTTTGGCCTCTTGCAATTTACAGACTCTCCCACCCACTAGGATGGGAACTCTCTTGATCTGGTGTTCTGTAGTCTCTCATCAATTTCCAACCTCATTAATTCTCCTTATGTGCTCTCTGACCGTAACCTTGTCTCCTTCACTATCACTAATTCTCAGCCTTCTCTGGACATATCTGCCCATCACACATTGCAAAATCTCCTCTCCATGAACACTTAGGAACTCAGACACCATACAGTCCTCACTGCCCCCAATCTCCTCCCTCCTGGCATGGCTGTCAAACAATACAATAAAATTCTCTCAACCACCCTGGACATATTGGCACCACTCACACACCGCACCACCAGAGTCAGACGTTAGCAGCCTTGGCACATGCCTCAGACTCGCTTTCTGCAGAGGTGTTCCAGATGTGGAGAAAGTCAAAGCTTATTGGTTATTGGTTTCCCTCTCTGTAAACTCTCCCCTCTCCAATCTGTCCTGAATGCAACAGCCAGGATTGTCTTTCTTTCCAGCCGCTATACTGATGCATCTACCCTGTGTCACTCGCTGCACTGGTTGCCCATTCAGTACAGGATACAACATAAACTCATCACTCTCACCCATAAAGCTCTCCACAGTGCTGCACCCCCTACATCTCCTCCCTCATCTCTGTCTACCACCCTACCCGGTCTCGCCGCTCTGCTGATCATATCAGATTACATTCCTCAATCATCCGAACCACCCATGCCCGTCTCCAAGATTTTACACATGCTGCACCAGTTCTGTGGAACATGCTACCGTGGGCGATCAGGCACACTCACAATCCTCATAGTTTTAAGAGTGCCTTGAGAACACATTTTCTCAGTCTGGCATACCAAGATCCCTAATTGCTAACCCCACATTCTATCACACACATCAATCACTCCGTAAACTTGGGCACTAACAGGCACTTATCTGTATATAGATGTACTGTCAGGGTAGCAGGTTCACAGAAATTTTATATAAACCTCCTATTTATGTAACGTTGCTGGACCATTGTAAACCTAGCACTTCTTACCCGTCATCTCACCCATACACCCTAATAGATTGTAAGCTTTCATGAGCAGGGCCCTCACAATTTGGGCCACATGTATGAAAACTATTTAGGCCTAAAACTATTTAGGTCTAAAACTCACTTTTTTGCCCATAGTAACCTATGGGCAAAAAAGTGAGTTTTAGACCTAAACAGTTTTCATACATGTCACCCCTTGTGTCTGATCTGTAAGTAGCTTTTTCTGTATAATGTTTGTTTTTGTTTGTACTTATACCCCCTAAATTGCAAAATGCTGCAGAATATGTTGGCGCTATATAAATAAAGATTATTATTATTATTATTATTATTATTATTATTAAAGGATTGGTGCATAGCAAATGTGGTATCAATATTCAAAAAGGGATCAAAAATTGATCCTGGAAACTATAGGCCGGTAAGTTTAACCTCTGTTGTAGGTAAAATGTTTGAAGGTTTTCTAAGAGATGCTTTCCTGGAGTATCTTACTGAAAATTAATATATAAAACCATTCCAGCATGGGTTTATGAAGGGCCGGTCCTGTCAAACTAATCTCATCAGCTTCTATGAGGAAGTCAGTGCTAGACTGGATCGGGTTGAGGCACTGGATGTCATATATCTAGATTTTTCTAAAGCATTTGATACAATGCCACATAAAAGGTTGGTAAGTAAAATGAGAGTGCTTGGACTGAGGGAAAATGCTTGCAAGTGGGTAAGCAACTGGCTCAGTGATAGAAAACAAAGGGTGGTGACTAATGGTACATACTCAGACTGGTTTTCTGTTACTACTGTGGTACCACAAGGGTCAGTATTGGGCCCTATTCTTTTTTATTACAATCATTAATGATCTTACACATGGAATGCACAGTAGAATATCGATCTTTACAGATAATGCTAAACTATGTAAAGTAATCAACACAATAGAGGATAATGTTCCATTACATAGGAATCTGGATAAGTTGGAGACCTGGGCCGAGAAGTGTCGGATAAGGCTTAATATGGATAAATGCAAGGTTATGTACATAGGAAAATCCATTCCATGATTATTTGTTAAACGGAAAAATTCTGACTAAAAGTAACATGGAGAAGGACTTGGGAATCTTAGTGGGCAGTAAACTCAACTGTAGCAGCCAGTGCCAGGCAGCAGCTGCCAAGGCAAATAGGATCATGGGGTGTATTAAAAGGGGCATAGATGCACATGATGAGAACATTATTCTCCCATTCTACAAGTCACTGGTTAGACCACACATGGAATATTGTGTACAGTTTTGGGAACCAGTGCACAAGGAAGACATTGTAGAGCTTGAACAGGTTTAAAGGTGGGCAATGAAAATAATAAAAGGACTGGGTGGACTGCAATACCCAGAAAGATTAGCAAGATTAGGGTTATTTAGTTTAGAGAAAAACGGCTTCGGGGGACATAATAAATATGTCTAAACATATCAAAGGTCAATATAGAGATCTTTCTCAAGATCTTTATGCCCAGGATTGTATCTAGAATAAGGGGGCATCCTCTATGTCTGAGGAAAGGAGGTTTCTACATAAACATAGAATTTGATTCTTTACTTTCAGAGCAGTGAGAATGTTGAACTCTCTGCCAGAGAAACTTGTCATGGAGACTTCAATAACAGAGTTCAAAAAGGGTCAGGATGTATTTCTAGAGTGTAATAATATAACAAGTTATAGTGACTAGGATTCTGGAGAAGCAGCGTTGATCCAGGGATTTATTCTGATTGCCAGATTGGGGTCAAGCAGAATTTTTCCCCTAAAATAAGGACAATTGGGTTCTACCTCCTGGGGTTTTTTGCCTTCCTCTGGATTAACCCGATAGGACAATAGGATGAACTGGATGGACGTCTGTCTTTTTTAGGCTGAAACAGTAAAAACAAGGTTACAAATGCCATATAACAGCACATTTCCTCCCTGGTACATGAGGAAAACCCACTACAGCACAAGTATAAATAATAAATAAGAACCCAAGGGTTGCAAAAGCATTCAAAGTCATCGTTTTTAAGTGTTACAGCCAGAAACTTAAATGTATTTTATTGATATTTTATGATATAGCAACACAAAGTAAGTAGTATTTGTGAAGTGTGAAATAAACTGACACCTGCTTTTCCAAATTTTTGCAAATTAGAAAAACTGAAAAGTGTGTCGTGCATATGTATTCATCCCACTCGAGTCAATACTTTGTAGGACCACTGGTAGCTGCATTGACAGCTGCAGGCCTCTTGGGATATGTCTGTACCAACTTTGCATATCTAGAGGCTGGAATTTTTGCCCATTCTTTTTAGCAGAATAGTTCTAGCTCAGTCAGATTAGTTGGCAAATGTCTGTGAACATCAATTTCCCAGTCATGCCACAGATTTTCAATGAGATTTAGGTCTGGACTTTGACTAGGATATTTTAAAGCTAGGTTCACACGGCTTAATTGCGGGACGTAATTACGCCCCGCAATTATGCTGTGTGGCCGGGGGCGGGTGGGAGCGGGGGAGGGAGCGGGGGGCCGGCACCTCGCCGACCCATAGACTTGCATTACCAGCGGCGCGTATACGCCGCTGGTAATTCACATGTCAATTATCTCCCCCCTCGGCATATTCGCCAAGCAGGGAGAGGAGACGTAATCCATAGTTCTCTATGAGAACTGTGGTCTACCGTAATGACTGGGACATTTTCAGCCCGTAATTTGCGCACTCCGGCGCGTAATTACGGGCTGGAATATGTCCAGTTTTAAGCCGTGTGAACATGGCCTAACACATAAATATCCTTTGATTTAAACCATTCCATTGTATCTTTGGCTATATGTTTAGGGTCATTGTCCTGCTGGAAGGTGAACCTACGCCCTAGTCTCAAGTCTGTTGGAGCCTCTAACAGATTTTCCTCCAGGATTGGCTTGTATTTAGCTTCATCCATCTTCCCATCAACTCTAACCAACTTCCCAATCCCTGCTGAAGTAAAGCCTCCCCACAGCATGATGCTGCCACCACTATGCTCACGGTGGGGATGGCGTATTCAGGGTGATTTGCAGTGTTGACTTTCCTCTGTGCATAGTATTAGGAATTCAGGCCAAAAATTTTAATTTTTGTTTTATCTGAAAAGAGCACCTTCTTTCACATGCTTGTTGTGTCCCCTACATAGCTTTTTGCAAACTGCACTCAGGACTTCTTATGGCTTGTTTTTCTTGCCACTTATTTGTAAAGGTCAGATTTGTGGAAAACACAACTAATAGTTGTCCTGTGGACAGATACACCCACCTGAGCTGTGGATCTTTTCAGCTCCTCCAGAGTGACCCTGGGCATCTCAGTTTCTTCTCTAATTAGTGTTCTTCTTGTCTGGGTTATCAGTTTAGGTGAACGGCCATGTCTTAGTATTTAGCAGTTGTACCATACTCCTTCCATTTACAGATGATGGATTGAAAGTGCTCTGTGAGATGTTCAGAATTTGGGCTACTTATTTAAAACATAACCCTGCAATACAGTTTGACACCTCTTTATCCCTGAGCTGTCTGGTATGGTTTTCATGATGCTGTTTGTTCACTAATGTTCTCTAACAAACCTCTGAGGCCTTCACAAAACAGCTGTAGTTATTTGATTTAGATTTACTAATTAGGTGACTTAAAAAGAGAACTGGTCACACTGGATTTCATATATGGATATCAGAGTACAGAGGGCTGAATACATATTCTGTATAAAAACATGCAATGTATTAACAACGCTGCTGAATGCTATGTATTATAGGTAGAGATGGGCGAAATGATTCTAACGAAGTGGAATTCGTTTAGAATTTCAGGAAAACTTCGAAGTCGAAGTTTGGGGTACTTCGCGTGAACTAAGTGTGCTTTTGATTGATAAAATGGCTGCGAGCACATGGCGTTACATGGGGCAAAGAACTCTGGGAGGAAGAAGGGCATAGCCTACATGACATGTGCAGAGATGAAGCCAATCAGAGACCGGTGGGATTCTGTGACGTCACCACACTATATAAGTCCGGGCGCGACGCTGGGAGCTCACACTCCTCTCACTGTACTGATTAGGGAAGGTGCTGCCACGGCTGCTAATGATATCTCTTTCTAAAGAACTCATTTTTATACAGCGATTTTTGGGGGGTGTCACAGCTTGTCTCAGAGACTGCTTCTCTTAACGTTCTATTTCTGATTTTGTGGGGTATTGGATCTGAAGTCCAGTGTGCGTACAGTGCAGCTGCATATACACTTTAATGCTATCTGCTCACAGCACATTGAATATCCAAGGGTTATCTAAGCCTGTTCCTGTTGTATTCATTTCAAAAACAGCGTTTTTACAATACAAACACCACTTCATTTTGGTTGCTCAATTTTTCTTTTGCGCAATTTACATCCAGGGTTAATTAAGCATTGTTCTTGCTCCCTGTGGTCACTAAAACAAACCGTCTTTTTCACCACCAAAAAATACATTTTTCCTGTAGCATAATTCATAACCGAAGGTTAATTACAAGTTTTTCTCTTGTTGTGTAGCATAAAATACACGCCATTATAACACGCTACAAAGCTGATAGTTTTTGGTTGCTCAATTCTTTTGTGCAATTTACACCCAAAGGGGTTAACTAAGTTTTTTTCTGCAGTTTACTCAGTAAAAGAAACTTTGTTTTTCTCCGCCAAAGAAGAAATTCATGTAGCATAATTCATATCCGAAGGTTAATTAAGCCTGTTTGTGCTTTTATATTCAGTAAAATACACAGAGTTTTAAGGGCACATACAAGTCAATTTTTCCGCCCATTTGTGGAGCGCAATTTATATCCAAGGGTTACCCAAGCTTTTTAGGGGGTTTTTCATTTGGAGTAAAAATACAGGGTGTGTATTTATCATATACAGATATTTTTCATCAAACAGTGTCTGTACATTTTAAAACCAAACAGTATGTCAACAGATAGGGGGCAGGCTCATCACCTGCGATTGGCATTGGCACATACATTCCTGGAGCAGCCCAGGTCACACACAGCAAGGGACGTCGCAGCAGGGGTTACTCGGTGATCCCAAACAACTGCCGCTGTCATCTAGGGGCCGTGTGCTGACTAGCATCCCAAGGGTTCTGATTGTTGACTAGGTCATTCACTTCCTCCCAGATGACATCTGAAAACCCCCAAAGCCAAGAGTCGGTGGGATCGCCCGACACAACCCTTAGTTGGCATGGCCCGGGAGGGGGTCAGCGGCCCTCACCTGTCCTCAGCCCACCTCGTCCCACCCGGTTCCCTAAACCAGAGATCTACTATGTGGTCTGGGCTCAGCGCCACTATATAGCGAGGATGAACAATTTGAGGAGGGCAGTCAGCAGCTACTTGCAGTGAAGAAATGGGGCCAATATCCCCTGCTTCTTGCAGTAGGCGGCAAAGTATAGATGTGGAGAGTGGCATGGGAGGTCATATTGTGAGGGGTCAGCCAATGCATACCCAGACCGGTGATGAGGACAGTAGTGACGATGAAACACAAATAAAATGATGAGGTAGCCGACCGCACTTGGGATACGGGTGAAGCAAGGGCTTCATCATCGTCAGGATAAGAGGGCGTCGCTTGCGCGCAGGCAGCGGCGCAGCCACAAGTGGGTTGTGTGGCCGTGAGTCAGCAGGGTAGCAGCAGTGTGAGGTCGGGCCAAGGGGCCCATGGGGTAGAAAACCCGCTTCGCGGGTCCAAGAAAGTAGCGACACAGGGCTCAGCGAGGCAGCGGCGGAAAGTAGTCACTCAGTGCGGTCGTTGGGGGTAAAATTAGCTACTGGGGCGGTGTGGCAGTTCTTTGCTAAGACGCCGGAGGAGCCGAATATGGGTATATGTAGAATCTGTGGGCAGAAAGTGAAGCATGGCCAGGGAGCTAACGTTGGCACCACGGCCCTGCGTCAACACATGCAGCGTCACCATCCGGGGGCCTGGGAGAAACGTGGCTCAGATGTGGTGGTCCATCCTTGCGCTGCAGCAGCAGCAGCAGCCAGGGGCACGCATGCCATTGCAGCCAGCAAGGCTCCACCACCTCTGCAGAAGGGAGCGTTTCTCGACACAATCTCCCGGTCCAGATGCTCCTGCTCCTCGTTACTCATGGCGCCAGCAGTCGTTTCGATTGCAAAGAGACAACAGTATGCGTCCAACCATCCTAAGGTGCAGCAGCTGACCGTGCCCTGTCCAAGTTGTTGGTACTGCAGTCCCTCCCTTTCAAAATGGGGGACTCTGCACCATTCAGAGAACTAATGACTTGTGCCGAGCCGAGATGGAGAGTTCCAAGCCGTAATTTCTTTTCCAAAAAGGCAGTACCCAGCACTTCATAAATATGTAGAACAGAAAGTGGGCCAGTCCTTGAGTTTAATTGGTTTGTTCCAGGTGCATGGCAGCGCGGACGTCTGGACCCTGAAACTACGGTCTGGCCAGTACAATGTCCTTTACGGCCATTGGGTGAATGTGCTTCTGCCCAGGCACACCAACAACTTGGACAGGAGACGCCGCTTTCCTCCTCCACGTTGTCAAACTGCGGCTCCTGCGCCAATGTCCGCCTCCTCCACCACCACCACCATCTCAGCCTCCACAAGTACTGCTCCATCATAACCACATGTGTGGGGGCACAGCGGTGTCACGCAGTTCTACACCTGGCTTGCCTCGGCAAACGAAGTCACACAGGGGAGGAACTGCTCCTCATCATGCAGCAAGAAAGCGCTGTGGGGCTTTCTCAGCGCCAACTGCCAATCGAACCATGGGGACGGACAATGGGAGTAACATGGTGTCCGCGCTGCACCGAGGAGGATGGTCCATCGCCCTGCATGGCACATGTGTTCAATCTGGTTGTGAAAACGTTCCTGAAGTCTTCCAGAAGATTCTGAAAATGGCCAGGAAACTGTGCATGCACTTCATCCATTCCTACAAAGCCAGAAACACCCTCGTCGAGTTGCAGCGGCAGAACAGTCTCTCCCAACACACTCTGATATGCGATGTTTCCACCCTTTGGAATTCCCCCTGCACATGTTGGACCGACTGTAATGAACAGAGAAAGGCCTTAACGATTTTTTGATGATCCAGGCGGCAGGAGTACTCCCCTGTGTAACTTTGATGTCAGCCAGTGGCAGCTCATGCGTGACACCTGCTGTTTGTTGAGGGGCCCTTCGAGGAGGGCCACGTTATTTGTCGTCGCCAGGACTAAAGGGATGAATAACGTCATTCCACTGCTTCATGTCCTGGAACAGATGCTGAAAAATCTGTCTGAACAGGGGACTGGAGACGTGGCGACTACATCTCGTGGCCACAGGAGTCCGGTGGGGACTGAAATGGAGGAGGAGGAGGAGGAGGAGAAGGACATTGGAGCAGAAGCATTGTCTGGGGAAATGAGTGGATTTTCTACCCAGGTGACAAAAAAGGAGGAGCAGCTGGAGGAAAGGGAGATGGAGATGAGGAAGACGAGGCAGATGACCCGCAAGCACCGGGCAGTAATACATGGAGATTTGGGGGCAAAGGGAGCCCCTCGGAGTCACTTGTGCAGATGGCCCGCAGCATGCTGATTTGCCTGGCTAGTGACGCCAATATCAGCATCCGGGAGAGGATGACTTCATGGCTCTCCACGCTATTGGAAACCCTCGCTACGGTCCAAAATGGGAGCCTTTTTCCCAGCAATTGAGAGGAGGACAAACTCAAATACTATAGGGGAAAACCTCCGTAGTCAGTTGGCCCCTGCCTATTGTGCGGCATCGTCCTCCTCTGACAGGTCTGACCGGGTGGTTCTTCAGCCTCACGTACTTCTGCGTGGCTGCTGGGGGAAGGTGGGAGGGAGGAGCAGTACCAGCTCCATCAGCAGCAACCTAAGTCTGGAGTCACTGATGAGCACCTTCCTTCACCCACCTAGTGAGGAGGGCAGTCGCCAACAGCAGCAGCAAGACCTGGAGCAGTCCCTGAGCCAACAGGTGGTGGCCTACTTGGACAGCACTCTGCCACCCCAGTTAGAAGATCTGCTGGACTACGGGCAGCCAAAAATGGATGTGTGGCCGCAACTTGCCGAGTTTGCAGTGGAGAAGCTGTCCTACCCGGCCAGTTAGTGTGGCATCAGAGCGGTGTTCAGTGCGGCGGGGGCCATCGTTACCCCAAGGAGAACCCGCTTGTCCACGGGAAATGTTGGAACAGACCTGACCTTTGTCAAGATGAATCAGGCATGGATCAGCCAGGATTTCCACACACCAATGCCTTAGGCGTCAGACTACATCAGCCATGACGCCTCACCCAAACTGTGAGAAATGAGTCTGGGTTCAAACTACCTGCCTCCGCCACTATTCTGATGCCGCCACCCGCCTGATGCCAGCCGTCTGCTGACAGTTTCTCCCTCTGCCACCAACCTTCTTTACCAGGGACGGGTATTGCCACCCACACTCTGTCACTGTGCCACTTTATGACCTCATGCTGCTGCTGTTGGTGCCGTGATATCCACACTGTGTCATTGTACCACTCTCTGACCTCATGCTGTTGCTCCTGCTGCCGTCACCTCCACTCTCTGTCATTGTGCCACTATGTGGCCTACTCCAGTTTTTGCCACGTCCAGAATGTCAGTTTTCCATCTGCCACCAACCATCTTTACCAGGACGTACCCCCACACTCTGTCACTGTGCCACTTTGTGGCCTACATGCCTGTTTTGGTGCCGTGACATCCACACTGTGCATTGTACCACTCTCTGACCTCATGCTGTTCTCCGCCCCGTCACCTCCACTCTCTGTCATTGTGCCACTTGTGGCCTACTCCTGTTTTGCACTTCCAGAATGTCATTGTGCCACTGTCTGACCTCATGCTGCCCCCGTCACCTCCACCTCTGTCATTGTGCCACTCTGTGGCCTACTACTTTTTTGCCACCTCCAGAATGTCATTGTGCCACTGTCTGACCTCATGCTGCTGCTGCCGTGACCTCCACACTGTGTCATTGTGCCACTCTGTGGCCTACTCCTGTTTTTGCCACCTCCAGAATGTCATTGTGCCACTGTCTGACCTCATGCTGCTGCTGCCGTGACCTCCACACTGTGTCATTGTGCCACTCTGTGGCCTACTCCATTTTTTTGCCAACTCCAGAATGTCATTGTGCCACTGTCTGACCTCATGCTGCTGCTGCCGTGACCTCCACACTGTGTCATTGTGCCACTCTGTGGCCTACTCCTGTTTTTGCCACCTCCAGAATGTCATTGTGCCACTGACTGACCTCATGCTGCTGCTGTGGCTGCTGCCGTAACCTCCAAACTGTGTCATTATGCCACTCTGTGGCCTACTGTTTTTGCCACCTCCAGAATGTCATTGTGCCACTGTCTGACCTCATGCTGCTGTGGCTGCCGCCGTCACCTCCACACTCTGTCATTAATGTTGCCATCTGAGCTCTCCGCTTGATTTTTTCCAGCTGTCGCTGGCATGACTTTATCAGGCTACATTCCCGCTCGAGTTTTTTGGTCAGTTTTGCCCTCTTAAGTGCCCAGGGAATTTTATAGTGAAGCGATTCTAAGAGCGGCGACAGTCATGTGCGTGTCATACTAAAACACAACATTGTATGAAGACCAAACCAAGCTCCCTCTGCATATTTAAGCATGGCACAACATTCTACAGCACCCTGCAGGCTCTGTGCAGCCTGGAAATAGCTGTTTTTTAACGTGATTCGTCCCAAAGTAATTCAGACCGAATTTAATTTTCTCGGGATATTCGGCGAAGTGACCGAATCGAATTTTTGAGAAATTTTCCTATCTCTAATTATAGGATACACAGTATTTTCACATTAACAGTCATGCATAATAACACCTCAAGAAAACACTGAATATTATTATGCTGTGTAAAACGTGCCAATGCAGAAAGCTCAAAATGGTATAAATTTGCAAAACTAGTGGTAGAGAATGCCACAAGTAATCAGCAACAAGAAATCCAAGTTAAGAAAACACTCACAAAAAACTTCTCAGCAAACCCTAAAAAAAGAACTAGTTAAAGGGACTTATCAGCTATGAATTCATGAGTTTGCATCATTGTTAGTTTTCAAATCTATTTCAAGATATCCCTCTTATTTTATTTTTATTTCTCTATTCTCTGTTTCAACTTTTTTATAACTTGTCCAATAAATTGTTCCATCAAGTCAATTTTATTCCTGAATTCCCTGATTTTAATGTCTTTAGATACAAGCAATTTTTGGCTGACATTTCTTTTTTCATTTTTTAAAATTCATTTTTTCAGTAATTTTTCAACTCACAGTGGACCTAATAAGTATAAAAAATTTAAAGAAAAAGATCACAAACAAAAGCATTTTGTATTTTATTACTAGCTTTAAGCAATCATCTTACTACCCTGTGTTTGGAAAAAAAAACATGCCCATACAGTGGCCAATGAGAACACAATTTTGCAAGTAAAATTGTGATATTACCAGCAACATGGTGCAATCATTGACCACAGCATGTGGGTGTGATTTTGACCACATGGGGATCATTTTCAATTAGAAAAGTGGTCAAATGGAATAATGGAATGCTAAAGCGTGGTGGCTCAGTGGTTACCACTGTTGCCTTGCTGTGCTGAAGTTCTGGATTCAAATCCCACCAAGGACAATATATGTAATGAGTTTGTATGTCCTCCCTGTGTTTGTGTGGGTTTCTTCCGGGTACTCTGGTTTCTTTCACACAAAAAACATAAGGATAGGTTCATTTGGAATTTAAACTGTGAGCCCTGATTTGGACAAGGACCAATGTAAATAATGACAATCTCTGTTCAGCTATGTGGAATATAATGGCACTACATACATACATACATAAATAAATGTTGTTGTTGGTAAGTGATTGGGGCATTGTTCCCCTCAATCCCCCTTCCCCTGCTTGTAAGTGCAGACCACCAGTTTCCTCATCAGTATAAACAGCTAGGCGTTAAGTCCCTCTTTATGTTCCACAAACATAAATGTCTTAACATAAATTTTATATATTCTGGTTGTGTCACAAATTTTAAGAGCCAAAATGTTGCTAGTCATATGAACTGTTTGGATAAGAAGATAAAATCTGTAGTTTGAATAGATGACAAATTTTTTTGAATCACATGATTTTCATGTCCATTGTCACCATGACCCAAATCCAAAGTAAGCATTGTGCTTCATCAAGACTAATTAATAATAGCTGATGATTATTATTTGTTTGCTTAATGGGTAATGCTAGGGTCTTAAAAGATCGGGATCCCAAGTCCTAAAGTTTATGGGCGACATGTATGAATCTCGCTACGTCGGAGCGCATGTTTACGCCAGTTTTCTGGCGAAATTTGCGCCTCATGTATGTCGGTGCCGAGGTGCGCTCATACATGCGGTGTAAATTTCCGCCGTGCCTCGTCATGTGTGAGGCGCAGTGCGGGGACTTAGGCGCAGTGCGGGACTGCGCCTAATATCCGCCGTCCGTGGAGGTGCGCTCATACATGCGGTGTAAAGTCACCCGAGCCTCGCCAGTGTGTGGGGCCCAGTGCAGGACTTAGGAGCAGTGCGGGACTGCGCCTAAGATTCGCCGCCCGACGCAGTGTGATCATACATGCGGCGTAAAGTTCCCTGCGCCTCGCCAGTGTGTGAGGCGCAGTGCGGGACTTAGGCGCAGTGCGGGACTGCGCCTCATATTCGCCGTCTGAGCATGTGCTCTCATACATGCGGGGAAAAGTTTACCGCGCCTCGCCAGTGTGTGGGGCGCAGAGCGGGACTCAGGCGCAGTGCGGGACTGCGCCTAACATGTATTCCGATTCAAGACAGGCTGGAAAACAGCGAGAAATCATTAAAGATGTCCGTGCAGCATGGAGTATGAATCAAAAAATCGCCTTTATAAAGGCGTAAAACATTCCCCGAAAAAGAGCTCAAACCTACTAAAAAAATACATTAATAAAACCACTTTCCAAAAATCTAGAACGGCGCTACATCGGGAATTTGTGTATTGGAAATTGCTGGGAAATACAGTAACTCAAATTCTGTAAACTCTTCTCTTTGGTCGGCAGAAAACAGCCAATCAGAATAGGAGCAACAGTGAACCATTAAAACCTATGGAGAAGTATGGACCAATCAAAATCAAAGGCGGGACAGTTCAAAATACAGTAAAAATGCCGAAAAGAGCTGATTGGTTGAGCTAGCGGGGGCTTGGCAATCCTGGCAAATCAGAATAGGAGCGACAGGGACCCATTATAACCTATGGAAATTTTGACCAATCAAAATCAAAGAAAAAAATGCAGAAAAGAGCTGATTGGTTGAGCTAGCGGGGGCTTGGCTATCCCGGCCAATCAGAGCGCGAGCTACTTGTCCCATTATAGTCTATGGACAGATCGGGGCAATGAAATCTCAGCTCTCAGTGCCGTGCACCTAATTTTTATTAGGTGTAAAATATTATCTGAACAAGAGTTGAAAACTTCTATAAACTACATCACTCAAATCCCTAACAACGCGTTTGTCCCCGGGAGACCGGGCGCTACATCAGGAATTGCGATATAGAGAATTGCCGGGAAATTCAGTAATTCAAATTGTTTAAGCTCTTCTCATTGGTCGGCAGAAACCAACCAATCAGAATAGGAGCGACAGGGAACAATTATAAGCTATGGAGAAGTAGGGCCCAAATCAAATGAAAAGGCGGACATTCAAATACAGTAAAAAAGGCAGAAAAAGCTGATTGGTTGAGCCCAGGCGGCAGATATGAATCCACCAATCAGATGTAGTGCGTCTATTTTGAATTGAGAAAGAAGGCGCGATAGAAGGCACCCTAAATTTTATTACTGTCTATGTTAAATATTATTTTACTGTGTTTGGTTGGGGGGAAGAGGGGCTCGTCCTGCTTAGCCAATCAGCCGGCTGAGCTACCTTCTCATGGAGTTCTAGGGGGAAAAGAAAATGCAGAGCGAGCTCTGTTTGTGATTGGCTAAGTTAAAAGAGGTGCGGTTATGTGGACCAATGGGAGAGCGAGCGACGCTCCTATGGGTTTTCTAATGCAATCTGTAATAAAATTGTACGTGCACGAAATAAAATGATAAGACTCCCGAAGTTGTACCGATGTGTATATAAAATGATTAATAATATGGGGGTAACGAAAAAAAATATTAATTCAATAAATTCATTTTTATTTCTTTATTTCGTTAGCCAATGATCAATAGTATGGGTTTTAACGAAAATAAAGAAAAAAAATTTAATTTATTGAATTAATTTTTTTTTTTTTCGTTACCCCCATTTATTGATCATTTTAATATACAGATCGGTACAACTTCGGGAGTATTATCATTTTTTTTTGGGCACGTACAGTTTTTTTTTCAGATTGCATTAGAAAACCCATAAGAGCGTCGCTCGCTCTCCCATTGGTCCAAATAACCGCGCCTCTTTTAACTGAGCCAATCACAAACAGAGCTCGCTCTGCATTTCTTTTCCCCATAGAACTCTATGAAAAGGTAGCTGATTGGCTAAGCAGGACGAGCCCCTCTTCTCAACCAATCACAGTACTAGAATATTTCCCATAGACAGTAATAACTTTTAGGGCGCCCTTCTATCGCGCCCTTCTTTCTCCATTCAAAATAGATGCACTACATATGATTGGTGGATTCATATCTGCACGGCGCTGAGAGCCGAGATTTCATTGCCCCCATCTCTCCATAGACTACAATGGGATAAGTAGCTCACGCTCTGATTGGCCGGGATAGCCAAGCCCCCGCTAGCTCAACCAATCAGCTCTTTTCTGTTTTTTTTACTGTAAATTTTGAATGTCCCGCCTTTGATTTTGAATTTGGGCAATATTTCTCCCAAAGGTTATAATGGGTCACTTTCGCTCCTATTCTGATTGGTTGGTTTCTGCGACCAATGAAAAAGAGCTTAAACAAATTTGAATTACTATATTCCCGGGAATTTTCTATATCCCCAAATTTCCCGATGTAGCGCCGGTGACGGTGACAAACGCCTTGTTCAGGATTTGATTGATTTTTTGTTTATAGAAGGTTTTCAGCTCTTTTTCAGATAATATTTTACACCTAATAAAAATGATTTTTTCATCATACTCCATGCCGCACGGCGCTGAGAGCCGAGATTTCATTGCCCCGATCTGTCCATAGACTATAATGGGACACGTAGTTCGCGCTCTGATTGGCCGGGATAGCCAAGCCCCCGCTAGCTCAACCAATCAGCTGTTTTCTGCATTTTTACTGTAAATTTTTAACTGTCCCACCTTTTAAATTTGATTGGTCAATACTTCTCCATAGTTATAATGGGTCCCTGTCGCTCCTATTCTGATTGGCCAGGATTGCCAAGCCCCGCTAGCACAACCAATCCCGCTCTTTCTGCATTTTTACTGTATTTTGAACTGTCCTGCCTTTGAATTTTGATTGGGCCATACTTCTCCATAGGTTTTAATGGTTCACTGCACTCCTATTCTGATTGGCTGGTTTTTTGCCACCAATGAGAAAGCGCTTACAGAATTTGAATTACTATATTTCCCGGCAATTTCCAACATCCTAATTCCTGATGTTGCGCCGTTCTAGATTTTTGGAAAGTGTTTATTTTATTTTTATTTTTTTTTTTGAAGGTTTGAGCTCTTTTTCTGATAATGTTTTACACCTAAAGGCGATTTTTTTGGAATCATACTCCAGCCCCCCCGGGAAAACTGAGAGCCAGTTTTCGTTGCGATCTTCTATAGGGTTTCCCCTTTTCCCTTTTCCCCTTTCCCGGCTTAATTTTCGCTTCCACCGGATCATTTAGACCAAAACAACTAGGTTTTGGCCTGCGGAGCTGGCAGCGCTGCAATGCCCGCACTTTCCCGCCCCGCGATCGTACATCCCTTGGATTTTTTCGAGTGGGGAAGCGCCCCCCCCGGGTACGCCCACACCGCCCCCAAATTCCCGGCCCCTTTCATGTGAGGCGCAGCCGAAAGTGGCGAATGCTGCCCAAACATGGGCATCCCTGCGTCCGACAGCGGTTTGGGCCGGGTTGGGCCCCAGGATCGCCAGAAAACGGGCGTAAACCCCCATTCATACATGTCCCCCTATGTCTCAAAGACCCCTTTTTATAACACAATAACTGAGATATCATTACAGGAAAGTGTTGGGGGTTGACATCACTCCCTCCCTTTTCAGCTCTTTTCTTTAATCAGTAACAAAGCCCATCGGGTTTATGCAGTTAACCATAGAAACTTGTGTAGACCAATGAGCTCTAAAATCACCCCTTATCTCATGACTAAAGTAAAATCTTTTGACCAATTATTTAAAAGCAATTTCTTATTTTGTTTCCCCTTTTAAAGGTTGAAACCCTTGTTGTAGTGAGAAAACACTTTTAAACACAAATAATTTGAAAAGGTATTTCCCATTAAATATATTGTCCCCAATTACCTTAATTTATACATTATTCTTTAAGGTGTTATGTGAAATGATTTTTTTAAAAAAAAATAAAATTTTAAAAAAAACCAAAACCCTTTGTATGTTTCCCAAAATTGTTTTTATCTTTCCCCTTTTTTTACATAAAATTTTCCTTATAGTTTTCTGTTGCTGCAATTGTTTGTTATTATTAATAAATAATTTTTCTTTTTGCTATTAGGGTACTCCACACAATGAGTAAAATTTACTCGTCGGATTCTGTCGTTAAAAACCACATTGGTTATTGCATGTGGATTTAGAGTCTTTTTTTGACATGCGAATTAAAGTCAGAAATGAGTCACATTCATTTTTAGGTGGTTTTGGAGGTGCTAAAAACCACATACAAATGTTTTGGATTCATGTTAAAAAACCATGTACAAATGTTTGGATCCATGTTAAAAAAAACACATAAAAAAAGTTTTAGGGGGCCTTTAACAAAGGTTTTTTTAGGGCTCCTCATTGACATCACTAATACATGAGTATGAGTATAAAATACATTTCCATGAATTTTCTGCGTGGAAAGCCAACAAAGAACTAATATGTTCTAAGTTTTTTTGCAGATAGAAAACAACCACTGAAAATATGAATTGTATGAACTACAACACATTTTTTTATTGAGGTCAATAGGAATGTGTTAAGTTACGGTATTTCAAGTCAGAATCCACATGAATCCTGACTTGAAATACTCGTTGTGTGGATATAGCCTTACAGAATTTTAGATAATCAAAATGGATATTTTATTTGACTCAATGATGACTTCCCCTTGTTTACTTGCAGTATGTTGTGAATAATTTGCTTAAATCTTTCCCTGTAGGAGAGAGAATAATTGATTATTTTCTGAAATTGACCCTTTTTTTTTTTTTATATTTTTAAAATTTGGCTCATTATTGAAAATTATTTTCTTCTGGGTTTTTGGTAATATAAAAATTGCACCCGAAGAAAGCAGTTCCCTTATTCTTCTTAAGGTTGATTGACCTTTGGGCATTTTTTTTTTAAACGGTGACCCCATCTCGGCCCACGGCACTTTGTAATGCGCCGAGATCGGGGGGCGTGCTGGGGGCGTGTACCTACAACTTACAAGCTACAATTTATAGTTTCAGTACAGCAAATCCAGGAGCATTACCTTGGGGAACAGGTTTAAACCCCATTTTTAAAAGGGGTTTACCTGAGCCTGAAGTGCACTTTTGCATGAATGCGCCGATTTTGCCCCGAGTAGACCGGGTTCATAGATTCAGATGCATTCTACACTACTTTTATGCGCTAAAACAATGTCGCCATTGGTGTCAACATACTGTTATACACTTATGGTCCATATAGGTAATATACCTATATGGCCTATGAGTTTTACAGTGGAGGATCACTATTATTTGAGGTTATGAAGAATATATGCTGTTTTTATAGACTTATTATATGCTTAAATCATGCTACATTATGAGCCCATTTTTTGTCAGTACTGATTATAGTGAAGACTGTGTCCTTTTTCTTATTTAAATTAATGTTCCTCTATACTGTGGATCACTTGCCAGTAACAAATATGGTGAAGGGTGCCTTATTCTATCTAACACTTATGCACCGATTGATGAACGGGACATGGAGTATACAATTTAACATCTCTCTTGGGATTTGTTATACTCTTGTGGGGAGATAAATACAGTAAACAGCTTATTAAAATTTTTATATGCAATAAACCTGTTATTTAATTGCACAATTATTCACTGTATGGATCTGTATTTATATTTTAGCCACATAATTAATGTATATATTGCCTCTATATAATATTGATATTGTAATTTTACACACACTTTTTAGATACTTTAAAAAATTAGAAAAAAAAAAAAAAAGTCACTTTTTTATGTTTTATGATTTTGTATTTAATCTCATCTTGACACTTACTGTATTGCTTGAGAGGCACAGGAATGAGCTGAAGCATTGCACTTTAGGATGAATAAACCATGTGATTGGATGTGCTTCCGGAATTTCATTTTTCTTGGATAGTTTGAAGATTGGTGGTTTTGGCCATAGAAGATATGCGTACATATCTAAGTCTCCAATGCTGCTTATATTTAATCATTTCCTCCTTACAGGTACTTTCTTCTCTGATTGTCGATGTTCTCCTTCCTTTTCATTTGCAACTTGCCACTATTACCCCAGACATGACTCCTTTAAGTTTAGATCCCAGAGTAAATTCTGACAAGTGAAATGGAAATTGAACCCCAATGCCTCTAGATAAAAACACTAAAGAATATTCACTGAAAAGGACTTAACCAAGCCAGACACATGTGAGCCCAAAGCAGTACTGGTTTCTAATACACAGTGCAAACTTTGGTTTGAAGGTTCCAAACTAAGTTAAAAACATAAAGTTAATAATCTGAATTTCTCATTTTACCCAAATGGTTTTTTTTTAAGGAAAAATTGCACAAAAAGCAAATCTTAGTTTCGAATTGGATGCAAACTATTCCTAAAGTTTGTCTTAACCTTTGGAGATTACTTTCAAAAACCTTTTGATTTTTAAAAAATTCAGTTTTGGGAAAAGTGTAATGGGTCGTGTGCTCCGAGCCCAGTGCACAGGGTCCTGTTTTATTCGGTCTGGCCCTTCCCCTGCTGCGTCCAGGGCTGCTGTTTGCTCACCTGCCCGCCCTGCTTCCTCCTCACGGGGGCTCCCCTGCAACTTCCCCCCCACTAGGGACGGCGCCGCAGTTCCCCGTTTAAAGGGGCCCTGCCACAGGAATTGTGCTCCCCCCAATCCCATTCTTGCAGGGCTTTTTAAGGATGCATTTTCCCGCTCCTGCCCCAGTTTTTGGGGTCCTTTTTCCCTGTGTTCGTTCCCTAT